>CM054062.1:318473749-318758430 GCA_028641055.1 Alopecurus myosuroides
AGATTGATTAAGACATAAAGTAATGAATTAGTTTTATTTTCTGAATATTTTGATATATTAATAGTATTTTTAGATCATGGGTCTTAGTTCTATTTTTCTTAATTTTTAAAATACATTTTTGAACTCATCCAGTTGGATTTATTTCAAAATACATTTTTAAACTCATTCTAAAAATAATAGAAGAGCCTACTGGTCTTTTTAAGATTTTAAAATGAATTAGTATTATTTTTCTTAATTTTTTTGATATATTATTTGTATTTTTAAGATTTTAAAATGAATTAGTATTATTTTTCTTAATTTTTTGATATATTATTTGTATTTTTAAGATTTTAAAATGAATTGGTTCTATTTTTCTTAATTTTTTGATATATTATTTGTATTTTTTAAGATTTAAAAATGAATTAGTTTTATTTTCTGAATATTTTGATATATTAATAGTATTTTTAGAAATAATACAAATTAAAAAGTTAATGTTTATTTATTTATTCAAAATTATTAATTACATCGTTACTTTTGTTTATTAAAAGATTTATTTGAAATTCAAACAATAAAGAAATGTGGCATCGAGCAACATGTTAATAAGATTGATATGATACTACTATCACATACATGCGTGCGAAACACTTGGATGCGGGACATGATGGAACTTGAAAGTTAAGCGTGCTAGTGCTAGAGTAGTGGGAGGATGGGTGACTGAGCGGAAAGTTTGACCACGAGTAAGTAATTTGACTAGAGATAATTATAGTTAGACACTAAGCAAATAATACAAATTCTGAAGAAAAAAAATGAAAAAAAGGGAGAGAAAAATTGGTGTGAAAAATAATTAGAAACCCAAATGAATTAAGGAAATAAACGAAAGAAAGTTTAGTCCCGGTTCATGTGACCAACCGGGACTAAAGGTCCTCCGACCCCCGGCTCCGCCACCCGCCCACGTGGCCGGGCCTTTAGCCGCGGTTCGTAAGCGGCGCGACTATAGGGGAGGGGGTGTCTTTAGTCGCGCAGAGGTAGTCCCGGTTGTGCGGCCGGGACTACTGGCCCTGGCGAACCGGGACTATAGGCCTATTTTCTACCAGTGACCGCTGAGTTAGCATAACTAGATTGAAAGAGTGCAAGTCAGGAAATCCCATTTCTCCCTGCCCTTCCGTGAAACACAATTTCCAGCACGCTTAGGAGTGTATGTTCTTATTTCATTCATCATCTCCCCGCCAGAATTGAGATATAATTGATATCGATGGTACTATCTACTCTTGCAAATCTCTTCTGACAATTTGAACACTGACATGGCATAAACAAGGATTAATGATTGCGCTGCCCTGGTTAAAATTTTATTCCTTGTTAATTAGGATAAAGTTTTCATTCACATTCCAGGATCCTCCAAATCTGCCTGTCTTTGGGGTGCATGAAACAATTGGACCGTTCCGCCGCAACAAAAGCTGGTAACTTCACATGCTTGTGAGAAGGAACCTCTATATCATTGTGCTGTTCGGTGCCTATTTCTGCCTGTTTGTAATTGTACGGTCTAGGAATGGAGATAATGCTACCTTTTGGGTTTCTATTGCGTCTAAGACCGATCGCATATATAGTACACACTGGTACTTGACGCGAGACAGGACTGATGCGAAATAGGAGTCCTTTCCATCATTGAGTATCCAGGAGATTCTGGGAGGACATTCTCCGTTCCTAGGTTGATTTCTTTGTCACGGCAATGAGTAGCGCACAGAACGGCAGAGGCCTTTCACGGAACACGCATCGAACCCACGTTCAGACCGTAGGCGCTTCGCTTTTCAGACCGCATCCAGGGGGTAGCTAGGCTTCCTAGTAGGCTAAAAACGGACGAGACAGATCGGCGTGTGCGTTAGTGTGACCATCGATTAAGTCGTGGAATCCATCGTCATCCTTAGCCATTGCTGCCCTGGGAACTCCGTCGTGTGCCGGCTGTCGAAATGTCATCTAACAGCTGATTGTGGTACGACGAACTGATTGTTGACTGATTGCCCATGGCAACGTGGCTTGTCCCTGGAGTTGTGGCCCCGGATTCAGGCGCTCGACACACGGAATGTTCAGCTAAACAGTATCCCTGTCGAATGCGAATCGTGTTCTCTGCCCCCTGTGCTTACTCGAAAAAGAAAGGTTTCTTTGCTTCCATCGATTGCGCTAGCTAATCAAGTCAACAGCACTCCTTGGTTTCCGCAGTGTATAACACAGCTACGTACTATATGCCCTTCGAGCTAGTAAACCATGGGCTAAACCTATATCCAGCCCTTTCCTTGGAAGTACTGCGCCTTCATTATTAAAAATAAGGCGTATACCTTTTTCCTAAAGTCAAACAGTGTGATGTTCGACCAAGTTTGTAAAACAAAGTATAAAATACCTATAGGGAGTGACTATTGCACATATAGCTGTATTAAAATTTAGAAACAGACACATTTTCGAACCAACTAGAAGTTGACACAGCTGTAGTACTCAAAACAGAGGGACATAAAACATGACTGTTTTCATTTAACCGACTAGACACATATCACACCTCCAATTTCGTCAGCCCAGTCTTCAGCACGACCAACTCAGTTTTGAGTACCTGTTTCTTGAGTACAAATAATGCAGCTAAAAACACCTACCAACTACTTAAAACACATGCTCATCTTCACAACTTGTGGAGGTGGAGGTTCCGAGCGTGGGCGCAGGGGTTTTCTCGCTGCCGTTCTCCGGCACCGGGGCTGCGTGGACGCCGGGGCGGGGGCCCCGGACTATCAGCCGCCTTTGGCGGTGCAGCGTGGCTTCGCAGATTGTGGTGCCGCGTTTTCCATGATCTGCAGGAGAGCTCGATGGTGGTCTGGCCGGTCCCCGTCGGGCGGTTTGCGGGGCTTGCGACGCACCGCCGGGCAAAAGCCCTGCCCTAGGTTTCGGCTGGGGCCAACGACGGCGACGCCTCCACGCGCCGCGTCCTTCTTGAAGGCGTCGTTGGGGCGGTGCTCTAGCTTCTCCGCGCTGGGTTCTCGCGGGATTGGGCGAGGGCGGTGCTCCTATGTCGCTTTGCCTCTTGGGGCCTCGCCTTGGATGTTCCACCGGCCAGAGGAAGTTGTAGAGTGCTGGTGGTTGGCGGCGGCGACTCTTCGTCATCGGCTAGGTGGTGCGCGGCCCTGGGGCCGGCATGGATGCCGGAGCGGCGGCTCCAGAAGACTTGCGTTGAGATTGTCTCCGCCGTGTGTACTGTTGACTTTGGTTGCTAGGGCGGCATGGTCGTCGGCTAGTTTAGGGGCGCGGCCTTGGGGCTGGCGTGGAAGTCGGAGCGGCGGCTCCGGAAGACTTGCGTTGAGATTGTCTCCGCCGTGTGTAGTGTTGAATTTGGTTGATAGGGAGGCATGATCGTCGGCTAGTTTAGGGGCACGACCGTGGGGCTGGCGTGGATGTCAGAGCGGCGGCTCCGGAGGACTTGCGTTGAGATTGTCTCCGCCGTGTGTAGTGTTGAATTTGGTTGATAGGGCGGCATGGTCGTCGGCTAGTTTAGGGGCGCGACCTTGGGGTTGGCGTGGATGTCGGAGCGGCGGCTCTGTCGTGGTGGTATCACGGCAGATGCCATGGGATGGCTAATGTGTTGGGGCCGATGGACGCTGGAGGTGATCGGGGAGGGATCACACGGCGAGTAGCCGCGTGTAGGATGTCTCAAACACTGCAAACAACCAGATCTTACCCAGGTTCAGGGCCCTCGTGAGGAGTTAACACCCCTACTCCTGCCTTTCTCCCTATATGTGTGTTTACCGAGTAGCCACAGTACAAATCAGGCCTTCAGCCGAGTAGCCACTCTAGCTCTCTCTAGTTCTCTCTGTGTGAAGTGAAGCAATGTTCTGAATCATAAGGCAACGTCCCTCGCGCAGGAGGGGGCAGGGCACCTTATATACTGGTGCCTAGCCGAATAAAATAAGACTAAAAGGTACGACTGATGGGACAGGCGCACTGCAGAACAGAGCACGCCTCCGGCTTCTCGCTGACGCGGGCGCCGTAAGTCGTCGCGCCGTTCGGAGATGGGACCTGTCCACCTTGTCAGTGAGATAGGGTAGACCCCTAGCCCTGTCCTATCCCCTCTGTCAGTGACATGACTTGACAGGCGCCTACCGCACTGTAGCCACGCCGTAGCGCGGATAATCACGCGCTCCGTAATTTGAACCGCACGCCGGTACGGACGCAGGATACGCGGGTTCACTTGTCAGAACGGCTCCATTGACTTCTGGCCCGAGTAGGAAAGCACTCCCTCTACTCGGACCAACTCCTCTACTCGGACGAACATAACTTGCTTGATTTCTCCTCTTGGCCATTGGCGGGTACGGCCGGATAGAAACCTACCGGGTAGCAAGTACCGGGTAGCCATCTACCCGGTCAAACAACACCTTTGACCTTGCCTTTAGCACTTGCCTTACCCCTACTCGGGGGTAACTGTGACGCCCCGAGATCGGGCACTATGCAGATTTCAGCATTCTCGCCAAAATCCACATAATAACCGATTCCAGGTTGCCACGTCTGATAACATTACAACAGTTCACGAATAATCCACAACAACAACAGAATGAGATATATACAAGATGACTCAAACGAGTCCGGGATACAACTGATACAATACAAAGATCCAAATAACAGCGGAAGAAACAACATAGCGTCCGGCTACGGACAAGATCCAAATTGGACTAAGAGTCCTGAAGATAACCGAAGGCGTCCAATCCCTGCCCAGGCCAAGCCGGAGGGATTCCCAAGCTAACGTCGTCAGACTTCAAACCTGTTGACTGCAATGTTGAATATGCAGCCACGAAAAAGGATTCGTGGGTCAGTACGGTTAAGTACTGGCAAGTGGATAAACCCATACTCACAAGAATACCGGCGTAGCCAGTCATCACAAGATACAAATACTTTAGGATCAACGGAAAGGAAGGGGTTATTGCAAATAAGCGACAGTAGGCTGCACTAACCAACTACAGAGAGATTCTACAACTTCCGGCTAACAGAAAGAAGATAAGATCGAGTATCGTAACCAACTGAAAGTAACTCCAAACAAACCCATCCTGGATCTCGCCCCTTATCCGAAGAAGCAATCCGAGGATAACTCACACAGTTGGATTAATGAATAATGGATCAGGTTGTTGTGTCAATAAGACTATTACTAGTCAAGTTATTATCATTAGGTGTAAGTTGTCTGAGTACTTGTTAGCCAGTACTTTCACCAAGTAATCCATAACCGCGGAAAACACGGCTTCTCGAGAAGATTTATCCCTGCAGGGGTGTGCTCCAGTACCCGTACACACTCAAGCCACCAACTAAAACTCAGGTTGGCTTGACACGACCCAAACCATCTCTACAACCCATCCTCAGAGCCACGGAGCTATAAGGTCCCAGCCACGCAGCCGAATACTCAGCGCAGGTGTGCAAAACTCCCGCAGGACACAACACCCCGGCACTACAGGCCTCGCCCTATATGCATCATCATCATAAGTAACCATGGGGGGTCCACCCATTATGCAAGGAGCAAATGGAACACCCGAACTAAGGGTGGCTCTTCGGACAAGCTGCAGATCAGGTCTAAGTCGAGGGGGGTCCCATACTACCACCCGGATGCGGTGAGCACGCTCATCATGGATCAGTAGACAAGACCCTTTTCCTATTAGGGTCGACACTAGCAGGCCTCAAAACCACTTAGGGCCTCCTGCCGGTGCCTTATCAGCATATTATTAACAACAGGTTGATTGATTAACATCGAGCCCCCAGAACATAAAAGTAATCTAGTAACGGAAAGTAACGGGTAACAGACTCGAGCAAAACAACCTAAGCATGCTAGTAAGACACTGGCTCAAACAATGAGGTTGTAGGAGTGGAGGTGAGGCAATATAAGGGTTAAGGGATTCATGTGATAGGTTCGTAACAGAAACAACTACTACTAAGGCTAGCAGAAACGAACAACGGAAAGAATCGGTAACAAGTGATGAAAGGCAGCCATATGGCAGCAAGTGAGTATACTTGCCTGAGATCCCGCAAGGTAGCAGAACTTGTCGTTGCTCACATCAGCTCAACGTCCTATCCGGGAAGAAGCAACGAACCTCGAACAAACACCGGATGCAACAATTACTACTACGGCAAAAAGATCCAGCATGACCAAGATATGGATGCATGACAAGTTTAAAGATGCATCAAAGTAAACTAGTTGACAAGATAAACAGATTTAAATGGACCCATATGCAATTTGAGTTGCATATGAAAAGCCCATGAATTATGGTTGAAACAATTGTTTTCCTACTAATCATTAGGTGAAAGTGGTTTAGTATGATGCATGGATGAGGAAAACAACAAAATAACAACAATAGAACCAATTGGAAATAAGGTTTGCCCATTTTAGAAATTTATTTATTAAGTTAGAAAATTTTGGTTCCTTAAGGGTGTCACACAAACAATTGTTGTTTTCATCAAGTTAAAGTGTTCAAAACAGATAACAAAATTTATATTTGAAAAGGTTATTCAAAATGGTATGGAAAACATATTTGTGGAAATTGGATTTAAAATGAGCAAGTTATTATTTTGGCAATTTTAAATGCAATAAACAAGAAACAGTTGTTTTGAGCAATTTAAATTATTCAAAACAGCAAACAAAATTTATATTTGGAAAGTAGATGAAAAATTGATTGGAAAACATATTTAGTTTGTGGAATTTGGATTTTTTATGAACAAGTTATGAATTTTGCAAATTTAAGTGAATTTGACAAGTTTTCAAATGTTTCACCAATTTTAAATATTCAAAACAGTAAACAAAATTTATATTTGGATAGAACATTCAATTTGGGACAGAAAACATATTAAAAATGTTGAATTTGGAGTTGGGATGAATTACTTATGCAATTTAGAACATTTGATGCAAATCTGCCATTTTTTTAGTAACTAGGGACTTAGAAAAATATTTTCCAGGGGCTAGAAAAGATTACAAGGACCTAATGGTGATTATCAGGAAGTTTCTGTACCAATCAATTGGAAAATAAAAAGATTTGGGTTTTTGGGGTGCAGGGGGATCGAACCCTGCACCTCCTGCTGTGAGCGCTGGGATCAGAACCAGTGGGCTGGTGTTTGGTTCGTGTTTGAATACAGATCCGGAACAAGATGTAGTGCTACTACGTGGTGAAAAAAAATAGGAAAAAGAGTGGTTTTATCCCTGCGCGGAGCGGGACTCGAACCAGCGACCTGCTGGGCTCGCGCGCGTGGGACGGAACCGCTGGGCTGTGAGCGTTGTTGTGATGTTATACAGATCTAACACAATAAGAACAGTTACAACGAGGTTAACTGAATTTTGGATCGCAACATAAGCAGGTTCAGGCCTGTAGCGTGAACTGCACACGCACGCACAGACTGGGATACAGAGAGAGGGATCGACCAGCGAGACAGGGTGGGGGAGATGGGGAACGCACCGAGCGAGATAGGGGGTGGGAGATGGGGAACGCACCGAGCCCAGGAGCCGCTGCTTGTATGCGTTTGCAGCCATGGAGGCTAAGACGTACAGAACTCCAACGTACAAAAAAAAGAACGACAGTTAGCGGATGCAATTGCTAGGGGAAGGATCGGGAATGGAAACGGGAGCTCACCGGGGTGCTGTCGACGGCGTTGGCTAGGCGTGACGGTGACGGAGATGGCGGGGCGATGGCGATACCATCCACTGCAACCTCCAGCCGCCGGAGTACAGAGAGGAGAAGGGAAGGGGAAAACGAGGTGGCGGCGCAGGGAGGAGAAGGGAGGAGGCTAGGGTTTGGTGTGGAGAGAGGAGTAGATAAAGAGGGAGAGGGAAAAGCTAGGAGGAGGGGGGGTCCATGGTGGGAGATGACAGCGACGTGATGGTCTCCCTGCGTCCGTACGAGGGAGAAGAGCGAGCTGGGCTGCAGCGCTAAGGCTTGGGCCCGTGGTGGGCTGGGTTGTAGGTGGGCTTGGCCTGCCTCCCCAGCCCCAAAGGGTTTTTTTCTTTTTTTTTTTTTGTGTGTGTGTTATTTTTTTCAGATTCGGAAATTGTTTGGGCATTAATAAAAATGGATTTAGGCATCAAATAAATTTTAGTAAATGTTAGAAAACTTGATTTGATAAATTTAAATTAGTTTGCAAGATTTAAATAGATGATGATGGTGCATGATGTTATGAGATGCACAAAAAGAAAAACAAACAACAAATTCTATCGGGGGGGGGGGGGGGAATCCCCGGGCGTTACAGACGACACCACTAACAAGGGATTGCGCCCTCGCAATCCACCTGCTAACCCGGGAGGGGAAAGAAGTTCGACTATCGATTCTTCGTGCTTCCAGTTGATCTCCTCGACACCACTAACAAGGGCTTCTTGCTGGGAGTGATGACGATGTTCTTCCACCAGGAATCTTCCGATGATCGAACCTACTAGGTTAAAAGCTCAGAAAACGTCCACCCACGTAGGATCCTAACACTTTGAAAGATAGACAAGGGGAAGACTCCAAAACAAATAAGATGGGAGGGGAAATAGAATAGGGGTAAGGAGAAAAATCCAGAATCCTATTGAGATGTTTTCCAAAATAGTTTAGCAGAAATAGTTTTTGACACTCTAGAAACAACGACCGTTAGCGAGGTTATCCTACAGGCTTTGCGGACCCGTTGCTTCGATAACCATTCGTATCGAAACAATATCGGGAATCGGAACCAAGGCTCTGATACCATTTTGTGACGCCCCGAGATCGGGCACTATGCAGATTTCAGCATTCTCGCCAAAATCCACATAATAACCGATTCCAGGTTGCCAAGTCTGATAACATTACAACAGTTCACGAATAATCCACAACAACAACAGAATGAGATATATACAAGATGACTCAAACGAGTCCGGGATACAACTGATACAATACAAAGATCCAAATAACAGCGGAAGAAACAACATAGCGTCCGGCTACGGACAAGATCCAAATTGGACTAAGAGTCCTGAAGATAACCGAAGGCGTCCAATCCCTGCCCAGGCCAAGCCGGAGGGATTCCCAAGCTAACGTCGTCAGACTTCAAACCTGTTGACTGCAATGTTGAATATGCAGCCACGAAAAAGGATTCGTGGGTCAGTACGGTTAAGTACTGGCAAGTGGATAAACCCATACTCACAAGAATACCGGCGTAGCCAGTCATCACAAGATACAAATACTTTAGGATCAACGGAAAGGAAGGGGTTATTGCAAATAAGCGACAGTAGGCTGCACTAACCAACTACAGAGAGATTCTACAACTTCCGGCTAACAGAAAGAAGATAAGATCGAGTATCGTAACCAACTGAAAGTAACTCCAAACAAACCCATCCTGGATCTCGCCCCTTATCCGAAGAAGCAATCCGAGGATAACTCACACAGTTGGATTAATGAATAATGGATCAGGTTGTTGTGTCAATAAGACTATTACTAGTCAAGTTATTATCATTAGGTGTAAGTTGTCTGAGTACTTGTTAGCCAGTACTTTCACCAAGTAATCCATAACCGCGGAAAACACGGCTTCTCGAGAAGATTTATCCCTGCAGGGGTGTGCTCCAGTACCCGTACACACTCAAGCCACCAACTAAAACTCAGGTTGGCTTGACACGACCCAAACCATCTCTACAACCCATCCTCAGAGCCACGGAGCTATAAGGTCCCAGCCACGCAGCCGAATACTCAGCGCAGGTGTGCAAAACTCCCGCAGGACACAACACCCCGGCACTACAGGCCTCGCCCTATATGCATCATCATCATAAGTAACCATGGGGGATCCACCCATTATGCAAGGAGAAAATGGAACACCCGAACTAAGTGTGGCTCTTCGGACAAGCTGCAGATCAGGTCTAAGTCGAGGGGGGTCCCATACTACCACCCGGATGCGGTGAGCACGCTCATCATGGATCAGTAGACAAGACCCTTTTCCTATTAGGGTCGACACTAGCAGGCCTCAAAACCACTTAGGGCCTCCTGCCGGTGCCTTATCAGCATATTATTAACAACAGGTTGATTGATTAACATCGAGCCCCCAGAACATAAAAGTAATCTAGTAACGGAAAGTAACGGGTAACAGACTCGAGCAAAACAACCTAAGCATGCTAGTAAGACACTGGCTCAAACAATGAGGTTGTAGGAGTGGAGGTGAGGCAATATAAGGGTTAAGGGATTCATGTGATAGGTTCGTAACAGAAACAACTACTACTAAGGCTAGCAGAAACGAACAACGGAAAGAATCGGTAACAAGTGATGAAAGGCAGCCATATGGCAGCAAGTGAGTATACTTGCCTGAGATCCCGCAAGGTAGCAGAACTTGTCGTTGCTCACATCAGCTCAACGTCCTATCCGGGAAGAAGCAACGAACCTCGAACAAACACCGGATGCAACAATTACTACTACGGCAAAAAGATCCAGCATGACCAAGATATGGATGCATGACAAGTTTAAAGATGCATCAAAGTAAACTAGTTGACAAGATAAACAGATTTAAATGGACCCATATGCAATTTGAGTTGCATATGAAAAGCCCATGAATTATGGTTGAAACAATTGTTTTCCTACTAATCATTAGGTGAAAGTGGTTTAGTATGATGCATGGATGAGGAAAACAACAAAATAACAACAATAGAACCAATTGGAAATAAGGTTTGCCCATTTTAGAAATTTATTTATTAAGTTAGAAAATTTTGGTTCCTTAAGGGTGTCACACAAACAATTGTTGTTTTCATCAAGTTAAAGTGTTCAAAACAGATAACAAAATTTATATTTGAAAAGGTTATTCAAAATGGTATGGAAAACATATTTGTGGAAATTGGATTTAAAATGAGCAAGTTATTATTTTGGCAATTTTAAATGCAATAAACAAGAAACAGTTGTTTTCATCAATTTAAATTATTCAAAACAGCAAACAAAATTTATATTTGGAAAGTAGATGAAAAATTGATTGGAAAACATATTTAGTTTGTGGAATTTGGATTTTTTATGAACAAGTTATGAATTTTGCAAATTTAAGTGAATTTGACAAGTTTTCAAATGTTTCACCAATTTTAAATATTCAAAACAGTAAACAAAATTTATATTTGGATAGAACATTCAATTTGGGACAGAAAACATATTAAAAATGTTGAATTTGGAGTTGGGATGAATTACTTATGCAATTTAGAACATTTGATGCAAATCTGCCATTTTTTTAGTAACTAGGGACTTAGAAAAATATTTTCCAGGGGCTAGAAAAGATTACAAGGACCTAATGGTGATTATCAGGAAGTTTCTGTACCAATCAATTGGAAAATAAAAAGATTTGGGTTTTTGGGGTGCAGGGGGATCGAACCCTGCACCTCCTGCTGTGAGCGCTGGGATCAGAACCAGTGGGCTGGTGTTTGGTTCGTGTTTGAATACAGATCCGGAACAAGATGTAGTGCTACTACGCGGTGAAAAAAAATAGGAAAAAGAGTGGTTTTATCCCTGCGCGGAGCGGGACTCGAACCAGCGACCTGCTGGGCTCGCGCGCGTGGGACGGAACCGCTGGGCTGTGAGCGTTGTTGTGATGTTATACAGATCTAACACAATAAGAACAGTTACAACGAGGTTAACTGAATTTTGGATCGCAACATAAGCAGGTTCAGGCCTGTAGCGTGAACTGCACACGCACGCACAGACTGGGATACAGAGAGAGGGATCGACCAGCGAGACAGGGTGGGGGAGATGGGGAACGCACCGAGCGAGATAGGGGGTGGGAGATGGGGAACGCACCGAGCCCAGGAGCCGCTGCTTGTATGCGTTTGCAGCCATGGAGGCTAAGACGTACAGAACTCCAACGTACAAAAAAAAGAACGACAGTTAGCGGATGCAATTGCTAGGGGAAGGATCGGGAATGGAAACGGGAGCTCACCGGGGTGCTGTCGACGGCGTTGGCTAGGCGTGACGGTGACGGAGATGGCGGGGCGATGGCGATACCATCCACTGCAACCTCCAGCCGCCGGAGTACAGAGAGGAGAAGGGAAGGGGAAAACGAGGTGGCGGCGCAGGGAGGAGAAGGGAGGAGGCTAGGGTTTGGTGTGGAGAGAGGAGTAGATAAAGAGGGAGAGGGAAAAGCTAGGAGGAGGGGGGGGGGGGTCCATGGTGGGAGATGACAGCGACGTGATGGTCTCCCTGCGTCCGTACGAGGGAGAAGAGCGAGCTGGGCTGCAGCGCTAAGGCTTGGGCCCGTGGTGGGCTGGGTTGTAGGTGGGCTTGGCCTGCCTCCCCAGCCCCAAAGGGTTTTTTTCTTTTTTTTTTTTGTGTGTGTGTTATTTTTTTCAGATTCGGAAATTGTTTGGGCATTAATAAAAATGGATTTAGGCATCAAATAAATTTTAGTAAATGTTAGAAAACTTGATTTGATAAATTTAAATTAGTTTGCAAGATTTAAATAGATGATGATGGTGCATGATGTTATGAGATGCACAAAAAGAAAAACAAACAACAAATTCTATCGGGGGGGGGGGGGGAATCCCCGGGCGTTACAGTAACCCCCCGACATTAGTCCCCGAAGCTGGTAGAGTCCTGCGAATTTGTTCACTGGGTCCTGCCAGCTTAAAACAAACCTTGTCTTTGTAACTGAAAGGGGCCGAGTAGCACCTCCACACGGCCCTTCAACTCTTGCTTGCATCTCTATTTCTCCGAATGGCAATATCTTTCTTCTGTGATGCCGAGTAAAATGACTTAGAGAAATTTCGAACTCGCTCCCGCTGAATCGGAGTGAATCCACCTCTCCGTGTCGCTACAGGGCACGTGTCACACCCCTGCGTCCCCGACGCCTCGGTGCCTGGGACGCGGCAGGCCACGCGCCAATAACTGCAACCCTGGCCCAATAGCCTGTTAAGTCACCTCACCCGTACTCGAGTGCCCACGATCTCGACGTGGGATTAACTGCGCCCGTTACGCGCGCGATATGCGCTGTGTGCGTTTCTAACGGTTGCGCAACCCACGCCACACGATCTCTGCGCACGATCAATCCACGATTAATCCACTGGTAACGGCAACTCGAGGGGGAGAGATAAATACCCCCTCGACGCTCCCTTCTCCTCTTTCCTGCTCATTCCAATCTTGCGCCCCCTCGCCTCTCCGCCGCCGTCGAGCACACCGCCACCGCAAACAATCGTTGCGCCGCTGCTCCACGCGCCGCGAGAGAGACAGAGAGCAACTCCTTCTCTTGTTTCCGCCTCCAATCTCTCACCAGTTCTTCCGCCTCCATGGCCTCTCACGGAGACAACGATGCCGCCGCCCGCGCCGGCTGGGAAGGATCGGAGGTCACGACAGAAGACTGCCAGTGGCTCGTCAACACGCGCCGCGTTCCTCCCGGTGTCGTGTGCAGGCCCCCAGGTACTGAAATCATTCCCAAGCCTGAGAAGGAAGAATACGTCGTCTTTCTCGCCCACTTCAAAAGGGGATTCGGCCTTCCTGTTTCCGAATTTTTTGCCGAGTTCCTCCGTCATTTTGGCCTCCAGCCACACCATCTTCCACCCAACGCCTTGGGCATGCTTTCTATCCATGCCGTAGTGTGCGAAGCCTTCTTAGGCGTCTACCCAACCATCCACACTTGGGCTAGGTACTTTTTCTTCCGGAAGCAGAGTGTTCCCAATCCTGGGCACACCGAGAGCGCTCACACGATGACTCAGACCGGATGCGCCATGATGATACATCGCAAGACTGGGCATCAACCGCGGGTTAAGGGGTTGGAGACTGTGCGCAAGTGGCAGCGCAGCTTCTTGTATGTGAAGAATGTTGCTCCCGAGAAGAGGAAGCCTATCGAGGACCGAATCAAGCTTCCACAGTTCAAGAATGCGCGGCCGACCCAGCAGAACTGGGGCTATGACCCCAAGAAGACCATCGAGGATGTCCTCCAGGTTGAGCGGCGTCTGACCGAGTTGGTCTCGGAAGGGCTCCGCCCGGACGATCCCATCGCGTGCTGGATATCACGCTGAGTGCTCCCACTTCAGCATCGATCGCACAAGATGTGCCACATAGGAGGACCCCGAGATTGCACAAGGACGACGGCATTCGAGCTCAGCACCACCGAGGTGGCCATCTGGGCTAGATCCATCATGCAGACAACGCTCACGGACACCTGGATGTATGGCTTCGTGCCGTATAGCCGCCTCAAGCCCATTGGAAAGGTTAGCCTTCGATGCTTTGCTTTTGTACACTGATACCGAGTAGGTGGCTTCTCAGCTTTGTATGCTTAGTCTTTACATGCTGCACCGAGTAGAATATCACCAATATCCTGTTGGCTTTATATGCTTTGTGTTTGCACGCCATGTCGAATAGAAATCCTTAGCTGAATATGCTTTGTGTTTGCATGCTATTCCGAGTAGAACCCCTTAGCTTTATATGCTTTGTGTTTGCATGCTATGCCGGGTAGAACTCCTTAGCTTTATATGCTTTGTGTTTGCATGCTATGTCGGGTAGAACTCCTTAGCTGAGAACTCAACTCACTTGTGCTATCTGTTTTTCTCTATAGCACATCGATCGCCAGGGCGAACAAGATACTGAAGTCTTCGAGGGCAATTGGTCAGATGACCGAGAAGAGGACGATGAGACCGCCTACGACACCCAAGACACCCTCTGCATCCCTCACGCCAATCAGCCTGGTAAGCACCGAGTTGACGCATCTATCCGGGACTGGTCCAAGGATGACGAAGGTGACCAAGTTCACCTTTCTGCTTGCGAGTAGCGCACTCTGATTTCCTTTCTGTGTTTCTGAATCTGTTTCTTCTTCTACTCTGCAGAGGAGCCTGAGCTGGACGATGATGACGAGGAGCCCTTGGAGGTCAAGCCTCTATCTGTGGCTGCTCCCACAACTCGGAAGAGGGTGGGCAGTGGCGACCAGGAGCCTCCTACCAAGAAAGCCAAGAAGACCGAGAAAAAGAAGATCACTGCCAGAAGACAACCCCCCAACACCAAAGGGTAAGTTACTCCATCCGAATACCAACTCGTCACTGCTTCTTGCTATGCTCTTCTGCTTCTCCCTTTCTGAACTATTTCCTTCTTCCAGCGCCCCTCTGGACGCTGATGCCGCTGCAGGCTCCGCTCGCCCCAAGAGGAAGGCCGTCGTGGACCTCGAGAAGCTCGTCGATCTCTCAGAGGAGGAAGATGAGCCAGCTCAGCAGGACAGGACGCATGCGTCCTCTCCTGTCAAAGTTGAAGAAGATACCGGCGCCGAGAACACGGGCGCTGGTGATGAAGTTGATGATGAGAACCTGGAGCAGCAGACTGTCGCACACCAGACTGCGCAGGATCCTGCTCACACCGAGATGCCTCCCTCTCCCCCAGCTGCATCAGCTGGGGAACATGTTGAAGAAAACGCCGAGAACCAAGACCGTGCCGCCCTGGAGCGGCAAGATGACAACACCGAGCAGCAGGACACTCAAGCTGCAGCTCAAGACGATCCCGCGGCCGGGCCACGGGTAGAAGAAGTAACAGACACAAGACCTGATCCCGCTGCCAAGCAGCGGGTAGAGAAGACAGTGGTGGAGCCCGCCGGCCAGAGCAAAGCGCAGCCAGACGCTGCGCCGGGTAGCCGGCCCCCTGTGTCGCCTACCCAGCAGGCGACTCCACCGAAAGCGCCAATTCCTCCATCAACACAGACTACACCATCACCTCCGCCAACTGCTTCACGCCAAATGCCTCCGTTCGCTTCTCGGGCGGACACTGCTCCTAGCCCCAAGAAAGCTGCTAAGCCTGAAGCTGCGCCTACACGGAAGAATCCACCGCGCCAAGTTGCACAGGCTGGAGACCAGATGCCACCACCCAAGCCACCGCTTGCGCCAGCCGGGAAGCCGGGAACAAAGAGCACACAACTCACCATCGGCGGGCCCACCTCTAGCAGCAAATCGGCTGCTGCTGGATCTGCTGGCCCTGGCGAAGGGCCGAGTGCCGGAGGTGCTGCCCGCGCACAAGCTAGCTGGCCACAATACCTGCTGGAGGTGTCCAAACAACACGATATCTCACTGGCCAAAGGCGAGAAGAAGCTTTCTGCCTTGAAGGGAGGTCAGGCCAAGGCTGTCAACGTCAAGCCCAAGGGCAAGGGACCAGCAGAAGTTCCTACGCTCCACTCGCGCGAAGCCGAAGAGGATGAGATCAAATCGGAGGGCCTGACCGTGGTCCTAGACCGGGTAGCATTTGTGGACAAAGTTTGGGAAAGCGATGCTCATGGCGTCCCAAAGTGGAATGGCCTTACGCTGGGTCCAGTTGACCACTACCGCGTCGACTGGAACAAGACCGATATTGGCTCTGTTCCAATCACCATCGCCTCCCCCACCTGCACTCTGGCCGGGAAATTGTTCTGCCTCCGCAAAGCCGCCGAGGACGTCGAGCAATCATATGCTGTAAGTGTTTTTTTCCTTTCTTGCTTTTTCCGAGTTGTCGTTTCTCTTTTCTCTTCTCTTCTGTGCTTCTTTTCCTCTTAGCCACTCCCCAGTCCCCGAGATTTGGGCCGAGTAGGCGAAAACTCGACCGAGTTGCCGTCTACTCGGGGCAAATCTTCCAAAAATACTTAGACTTTTTTCTCTTCTCTTCCACAGAATAGCCTCCTCAAGAGGACAAAAGTGTTCCGCCGGCTGCTCTGGAACCATTGCATTGCCAAGGACCGCATCGAGGCTCTTGAAGCCGAGAAGAAGGATGTGCAGCGATGGAGCAGGCAGCATTGGACAAAACTCTCCAGATCTCTGAAGTGGAAGGTAAGCTCTTAGCAATTCGGTTTGTGCGTTTTGTGTTTACGCCCGTTTGTTTGCTTTTTTGCTTTAACTTGGTTACTCTGCAGGCAAGCTCAACGAACTGATAGAAAAACATCGCGACTGCGAGGTCTTTGCTGCTTCTGCCCAAAGCAAGATTGCCACTCTTGAAGGTGAGTTGCCTCCCTTCTCTGCACAATTGCCTCTTTTTACCCTGTTACTCTGCTGACGTTGCCGTTCTCTTTGCAGAAGAATACAAGAAATTCCGGGAGCAGCACCAAGACTACCTCATGCCTGCCGAGGTGCGGCAATAGTTGCAGACCCGAGATGCAGAGCTCGAGAAAGAGCGCACCACCGAGAGGGCGGAGTTTGATGAAATGCAGGTCAAGCTGAAATCTGCTCTCCAGGACGCTCTCGACCAGGTTGCCGAGAAGGACAAGATCAAAACAGCTGCCAAGGCCAAAGAGAAAGCGCTTGAGATGGAGATCTCGTTGCTGAAGAAGCACAACGAGCAACTCATCCTCCAGATCGCCAATGCACGCAGCGTCGAAGACAGGCACATTGCTGACGAGGAGGATTGGAAAATCAAGCTGGGGGCCTTGCTGGTGGATCTTGAACGTAAGTTATCTCTCCTCTGCACCTGGCTTGCTTTTATCTTCTCTGCCACCTTTCTACTTGGTTTCATCTCTTCTCTGCCTCCCTTTCTAACTCTTATTGGTTTCTTTTTTAGATATCTTCCCTGATCTCCGCGCCACTAGCACGCCTGCTCTGGCGAAGGCGAGGCAACTCCGAGCTGAATCCGGGATGCCTGTCGACACCAAGTCCACTATCAATGATAACCTTCTGAGCATCAAGTCTCAACTCCGCTCCCTCAAGGGCTTGGGCACCACCATGGTGTCCACTGCATACAAGCTGCATGATCTGTTCTGGCCGGATCAAGCTGCGCCAGACAACTTCAGCCAGATCGCCGAGAAGCTGAACGGCGTGAAAGCCGAGTTGAAGAAATGGCGCGCCTCTGCAGCTTGGGCAGGTGCTGACCAGCTGCTGCACTTCATCACCAGCTGGTATGAGAATCTCAATCTTGACAGGATCCTCGTCATGCGTGAAGACTCCAAATGGACCAATAATCCCGACTGCATTACTCGCCGGAAGGCAGTGGCTTATGAGATCGCCTCTTATGCTGACACCGCCACCTACATCGATGGCCTCCCCGAGCCTGAAGATGAGGGTGAAGATGAAGAGGACGATGAAGAAGACACTGAGTCGGAGGACTTGAGCGTGTTCGAGCAGGACGCAGCAAAGGAAGCCGTCGAGAAGGGGAAGGCCAAGGTTGATGCAGAAACCGAGAAGCCGCAACCCAACGCCCAGGAGGCCACCATCACCACCGAGATGGTGATCCAGCAAGCGGCTCCCGAGTTGGGCTTGACTGCTGCTACGGCACCTGACGCCGCTGCGCTACTCAGGACCCAGTCCACTACATCCACCTCGGCCACCGATCCAATCTCCGTCGCCACGGCCACCTCTGACCAAGCTGCCAAGGTTGATGTTGATGCTGAGAAAGCTGGAGCGGACAACACCGCTATGGACAACACTGCCGCTACCTCGAAGTGAATCCTGAAAAACTTATTCTCTTGAACTTTTATCAGATCCCCGGGATGCCGGGTGCAAATGTATCCAAACTATTAAGTCTTTGTTGCTACTCAGTTTTAATTTAGTTGAAGTTCTTAGCAACTCTGGCTCAATGCCGGGTTGCGTTAATATGCAAGTCCCCGAGTTGCATTTTTTATCCACTCTTCCTTTTTATCTCAGCTCTTACCTGCAACTTGTTGCTTTTTTGGTAGTCGAGTCACAAGAGTTCAAAGTTGGAGTTTCAAATACTTAGCCACTTAGAAAAATCATAGTAACGCTACCCACCACTTAGCCGAAAAGAAGGAAAGCAGTAAAGAACACTCTATTCGGTTGCCACACGTTTCCTTCCCTTCGCAATTTTTCATGTGTTCACTGACCCTTTGGCTTGTTCTCTGGCTTGCCATGAAGCCGGGTTGCGGACAGCAGCAGAGTCGCATAGTTGGCCCGTGGGTTTAAACACACTACTTTATATGCTTTTGAAATTCTAAGTGGTTCAACCGAATAGACAAAGTAAGAACAAGATAGACACAAGGAACAATTTGGACGAGGGCAGTCCCAGAGTTCAATTTCAGATTACCGAATAGAATTTTAACTCGGATAAGAAAGTACGTACACAGTTTGCTCATGAGTGAAAACGTCGGAGTAGAGCTACATTCCAAGGGCGCTTAGATTCTTCTCTAGCTCTATCCGGCCTGTTCTTCTGGGGTGCCTGTGCGTCAAGTAGATAGTAGGCATCATTGTGCAAAGCCTTGCTCACAATGAACGGCCCTTCCCACGGAGGGGATAGCTTGTGCATCCTGGCCATGCGCTACACGGGCCTAAGGACCATGTCTCCTTCTCGGAAAACCCTTGGGTTTACTTTCCGGCTATGATAACGCCTCAAGTTTTGCTGGTAAACAGCTGAACGTGACAGAGTTAGCTCTCTTGCTTCTTCTAGCAGGTCAACATCATTTTCTCGAGCTTCTCTAGCCTCTGCCTCAGTGTAGAGGGTTACTCGGGGCGAGTCATGCTCTAGGTCAGTGGGCAACACGGCCTCAGCTCCATATACCAGGAAGAATGGTGTGTAGCCGGTTGACCGGTTAGGGGTAGTCCTTAGACTCCACAACACCGCTGGCAACTCGTCTAGCCAACACCCAGGTGTTTTCAGCAGTGGCTCAATCAGCCTTGGCTTTATGCCGGATAGCACCATGCCATTTGCTCTTTCAACTTGCCCATTGCAGGCAGGATGCGCAACAGATGCAACATCTAGCCGAATGCGCTTCTCTCTACAGAACCTTGCAAAAGCACCCTCAGCAAAGTTTGTGCCATTATCCGTGATAATGCTGTGCGGGTAGCCATATCTCAGGATCACATCCTTCAGGAAACTCACAGCAGTGACTCCATCGCACTTCCGAATAGGCTTCACCTCAATCCACTTGGTGAACTTGTCAACCATGACCAAGATGTGAGTCATGTTGCCTCTAGCCGGCTTGAAAGGACCCACCATATCCAAACACCAAACAACAAATGGCCAAGTAATGGGAATGGTCTTCAACTCGGAAGCTGGCATATGAATCTTACTTGCAAATCTTTGGCAGCCGTTGCACTTTCTCACAATATCTTCATCTTGCTTCAAGGCAGTGAGCCAAAAGAAGCCATGCCGAAAAGCCTTGTTGACCAGAGCCCGAGAAGAGGCATGATGCCCGCATTCTCCTTGGTGTATCTCTACCAGAATTTCTTCTCCTTCCTCTGGCTCTACACAGCGCTGCAACACACCAGTAGGACTCCTTCTATGCAGCAAATCTCTGAAGATGGTATAGCCCTTGGATCTTCTCTGGATTTGCCTCGCGGTAACCTCATCACTCGGCAAGGTGCCGTCCTTTAGAAAGGATAATATGGGCAGAGCCCAACTCGGTGTCTCCCGGATAGGAAACACTGGTTCGTCCAGTTCCATTGGATCAGCCACCACTTCTTCTTCTGAGTTGGGGACGAGTCCCCGAGCACTCGGGAAGGACCCCTTCGATGAATGCGACAGTCCCCGAGTTAGGAGGGGCAGTCCCCGAGTAAGAAGGGACAGTCCCCGGGTTGCAGGTGCCAGTCCCCGGGATGGAGACGACAGTCCCCGGGTTCTCTTTTGCAGCCTCCTAGTCAATCTCCATGGGAACAGCTTCCTCGCCAGGCAGAGAAGGAACGAATATAGACTCCGAGTTGGGGGATGGCTTGATAGATGACTTTCTCAAATGCTCCAAGGCAATCCCAGCCGGGATGTACTGCCGAGAAGATCCCAACTTGGACAGCTCATCAACTGCCTCATTCTCTGCTCGGTGTATGTGTTTGAACTCGCATCCTTCAAAGAAACCAGTCATGGTCTGCACCAGAAACCGATATGATGCCATGTTGGCATCCAGAGCATCCCAGGTGCCTGAAACTTGCTGCACCACCAGATCCGAGTCGCTATAACAGATGATGCGCTGCACGCCAACCTCCTTGGCCACCTTCAAGCCGTGTACCACGGCCTCGTACTCTGCTACATTGTTGGATGCCTTGAAATGGATTTGCAGCACATACTTGAGTTGATGTCGCTTGGGTGACGTGAGCATCACGCCAGCACCAAGGCCTTCCTTCACTTTGGAGCCATCAAAATGCATCTTCCAGTAGTTGGCTACTGGCGAAGGAGGCTCATACGGCACCTCAGCCCAATCCACCAGAAAATCTGCTAGGATCTGTGACTTGATGGCTTCTCGTCTTGCGTACGAAGGAGCGTACGCGGCTAGCTCAATCGCCCACTTGGCTACTCTGCCACTTGCCTCCTTGTTGGCCATGATGTCCGAGATGGGAGCAGAACTAACCACTGTGATGGGATGCTCTTGGAAATAATGCTTCCGCTTCTTGGCGCCTAGGTACACGCCATAAGTCATCTTCTGGTAATGCGGGTAGTTCTGCTTGGAGCTGGATAGCACCTCGCTGAGATAGTATACTGGCCGCTGCACAGTCTTGCCTTCCTCTTCTCTCTCCACCACAATCACAACACTGACCACCCGGTTAGTTGCAGCAATGTACAGCAGCATTGGCTCTTTGGGTAGCGGACTAGCCAAGATGGGAGCGCTACCCAGCATGGCTTTCAACTCCTTGAATGCTACATCAGCTTGCGGTGTCCAGACAAACTTGTCACTCGTCTTCATCAATTGATACAGAGGCAAGGCCTTCTCGCCCATTCTGCCCAGGAAGAGGCTCAGAGAAGCCAAGCAACCAGTGAATTTCTGCACATCCTTCAGTGATCTCGGCCACGACTACGACGACCACTTCGACTCCAGACGTGAATGACTACTTCGACGACGACACGAGAACAATTATCTACTCGACGCCCCGAAGACGATGATGCGGTGGTGCAATTACGACTACTTCCTCGACGTCGACTACTTCCCCTACTACAACGACGTCGACTACTTCCACTACCACGCCTACGTCGACTACTTCCTCTATGACCCGAAGACCTCGACTTCGACTACATCGACAACGGAATGTCTACTTCCCCTGCTACGACGACTTCGTCTACTTCCTCCTCTTCGTCTACTTCCTCCACGTTCCGGAGTTTCCGGCGTTGACCCCGGCGATCCTCTTCCCAACGTGCGAACCCAAACCCCAGCCCTATACCCTATATGTCTATTTTCTAAATGTCATCTATATCGTTCCAATTAAATCATTCGTTGTGTTGCATTGCATTTTTGTGGGTAAATAAATAACTCGAACCTCCTAAATTAAATGTTGGGCTTCCGGCTCAATTTAAATTGTTTAATTGCATAAATCATAACTAATTCATTTCAACTCCAAACTTGAAAAGTAAAATATGTTTTCCAATCAAAATTCTCTAAACTTTGCAAATATCAATTTTGTTTTCTGTTTCAAATAAATTAAATTGCTGAAAACAACTATTTCTTAATTAATGCATTAAAATTGCTAATTTGATAACTTGCTCATTTTAATTCCAAATCCAACAAATAAAATATGTTTTCATACCAGAAAAATGCACTTAATCTGTTCATGCCATCCATGTTCATGTTTGCACCTTGCATGTTGCATTTGTAGTAGTGTTATGTATGTTCACCTAATAAATAAATATGGAATGTGTTGGGGTATTTAATTCAACTGTTGCCCCATTCCATTTAAATTGCCTAACTCATCTATTTTATTGTTTGCCATGCTGAATAACAATTAAATTGATGGTTAGCTAAACAACTGGAACCAATCCTTATTTCTCCGGACTCCGGTTCCGATTAAATTGCTTAAGTTGTTTCCCCTGTTGCATCTTGCCATGCCATGCATATCAAATAGGATCATGCTGGATCTTTGCCGTAGTAGTAATTGTTGCATCCGGTGTTTCTTTTAGTTCGTTGCTTCTTCGCGGATAGGACGTTGAGATGATGTGAGCAACGACAAGTTCTACTACCTTGCGGGATCTCAGGCAAGTATACTCACTTGCTGCCAAATGGCTGTCTTTCATCACTTGTTACCGATTCTTTCCGTTGTTCTTATTCTAGCCTGTTGATACGATGCTTGTGTCTCGATCCTATCGTATGTTTACCTTGCAGCCATGATATAGCCTTTCCTTCCACTTCCTATGAACTGTTGATTGTTTACCTCGTTGGCCTTCGTGTCGTAGCTGCATGCTTAGGGTTGCTTTTGCTCGAGTCTGTTGTCGGTTACTTCTTTTAATATTATTATCGTTCTGGGGGCTCGATGTTAATCAATCAACCCTGTTAATGCTAATGGTAATAATAATTTGATGATAAGGCACCGGCAGGAGGCCCTATGTGGTTTTGAGGCCTGCTAGTGTCGACCCTAATAGGAAAAGGGTCTTGTCTACTGATCCATGATGAGCGCACTACCCGCATGTGGGAAGCGAGTATGGGCGCCCCCCTCAATTTGACTCGATTCGCATCTCGTCCAAATCGCCTCATTTAGTTCGGGTTTTCCATTTGCTGCATGCATGATCTTGCGAGCCCTTGGTACCCGGGTGGAACTTTCGTAGTCGGCATATAGGGGGACACGTTCTTAGAGTGCTATGAGGGTCCATTTTCTTCTGGGCTCGATTAGCTGTGCGCCCAAGGTGCTTTGGGCTTGATGCGAAGAAGAGTTGAGTTGTGTTGAGTACCTCGCTTGGTGGGTTGATGTCGCACCCTGATTTCTAGGGGATACTCACCGTACGAACTGGATAGCAGATGCTTGGATTATGGGGCATAACTGCTCCCACGTCCCAGCTTCCTGGTAGGCCTGCGCTTATGCGCGACAACACAAGCCCTGCTATTCCATCGTCGATGTAAACTATCCACTAGAGATCAAAGGCACTTCCGACGACGTACTTCAACCATACACACATGGTACGTCAACGGCGTTTAACAAGTGATATCACAACAGATCTACGACACAAAAGATTGAAATAAGCTGCAAATGGCTCTCATTAGAGCAGAGATAGCAAAATACAATCATTCAGAGGGCACATGCCCCAACAATACATCGTTACAATACAGCGGAAGCATTCAACATGTCTGAGTACAGACAAGAACCAAATAGGCCTAAGAGGCCGGAAACAAACAGACGTAGCCCATCCACGAAGTCTCGGATCCTGCCCGGGTCCGCTATCTACTCGTCAGCAGTCTCGTCGTCATAATCCACGTAGTAGCCACCATGTAGATCCTCGGAAACGTCGTCTGCGTAAACCACAACCCCAAAGGGGTCAGTACATAAACGTACTGGCAAGCAAGACTCACAATTCACCAAAGTGTAACCCGTCAACACCAAGCACAGATGCCTTGGGTTCAACGGAAGAAAAGGGGTATGAAAGATGCTGCAACTGGCTGCGCTAACCAACTACAGAAACATACTACAACTGCCGGCTAACAGAAAGGAGATAAGATCGAGGATTGTAACCAACTGAAAGATAACTTCAAGCAAACCCATCCTGGATCTCGCCCCTTATCCAAAGAAGCAATCCGAGGATAACTCACACAGTTGTAATAATGATGGTTCAAATTATTGTGTCAATAAGCCTATTACTAGTCAAGTTATTAATCATGGGGTGTAACATGTTTGATCATTATGTTTAAGTTGTCCTGAGTACTTGTTAGCCAGTACTTTCACCAAGTAATCCATAACCGCGGAAAACACGGCTTCTCGAGAAGATTATCCCTGCAGGGTTGCACCAATTTGGCCGTACACTCATGAATAACCCGCCAGATGGAAAGGCCCTTCCACCAAGCGGGGTACTCAACACAACCAACCATTCTTCGCATCAAGCCCAAAGCACCTTGGGCGCACGGCTAATCAAGCCCAGAAGAAAATGGACCATCATAGCACTCTAAGACCGTGTCCCCCTATATGCCGACTACAAAAGTTCCACCCTGCGCTGGGCTCGCAAAAACATGCATGCGGCAAATGGAAAACACGAACTAAATGAGGCGATTTGGACGAGATGCGAATCAGGTCAAGTTGAGGGGGGCGCCCATACTCGCTTCCCAAATGCGGGTAGTGCGCTCATCATGGATCAGTAGACAAGACCCTTTTCCTATTAGGGTCGACACTAGCAGGCTCCAAAACCTCTCATGGGCCTCCTGCCGGTGCCTTATCATCAAGTTATTATTTAGCAGTTTCATTAGCATGATTGATTGATTTGATTAAACATCGAGCCCCCCAGAACATAATAAGAATATAGTAACTGAAAATAACGGGTAACAGACTCGAGCAAAACAACCTAAGCATGCTAGTAAGACACGGGCAACAAGCAATGGTTATAGGTATGGAGGTGAGGCAATTTCAGGGTTAAGGAATTCATGTGATAGGATCGTAACAGAACAACTACTACTAAGGCTAGCAGAAATAGACAACGGAAAGTATCGGTAACCAATGTTGAAAGGAACACAATGGTTCATGTGAGTGATAACTTGCCTGCAAACCCAGTAGCCTGGTACTGAGCTAACTCCTTAGAAGGGGTGTCGTAAGTATCTTCGGTCTCAACGTCGTCGTATATCCGAGAAGAAGCAAACAAACATTGCAGAAAGATAAGCAATCATTATCATGGCATAGTGCACAATCAAATATGATGCATGTCATGTTAATAGATGCAACAAAGTAAACTAGTGGATATGATACACAAGTTTAAATGGATTCCATATGCAAAGGTTGCATATGGCAAACCCATGCCTTAGGGTTGAATTAGTTGTTCTACCACTAATCATCAGGTGTAGGTGAGTTAGCATGATGCATGCATGATGAAGAACAAGAAGATAACAACAAAATAACAATATTAATTGCAATTGTAATGAGGGTTAACAAGTTAAGAAAACAATTATTAAGTTTTGGAAATTATTGGTTACTTAATGATGTTAAACAAGTAGTTGTTGTTTTCATCAAGTTAAAGTGTGCAAAACAAATAACAAAGTTGATATTTGAAAAGGTTATCAAATTTTAGTTGGATTACATGTTTCACATGTTGAAAAAGGGATTTCAAATAAATTATTTATGAATTAAACAAGTTTAAGCAAGAATTAAATGAATTTAATTCAAACATGAACTTATTTGAATTTTTATTTGTTCAAAAAATGAAGTGGAGTTCATATTTGAAAAGGTTATGCTTTTATGGTTTGAAAACATATTTTATATGCCCCAAAAGAATTTGTTTTGATCAAGTTATAAATTTAACAATATTAAATGAATTAAATAAGATTTAAATTATTTAACCACTTTTAATTATTCAAAACATGAAACAAAATTTATATTTGGAAAGGTGGTTTAATTTTGCATGGAAAACATATTTCATTTGTGGAAATTGGATTTAAAATGAGCAAGTTATGTATTTGGCAATTTTAAATGCAATAAACAAGAAACAGTTGTTTTCAGCAATTTAAATTATTCAAAACAGCAAACAAAATTTATATTTGGAAAGTACATGACAAATTGATTGGAAAACATATTTGGTTTGTGAAATTTGGAATTTTTATGAGCAAGTTATGAATTTTGCAAATTTAAGTGAATTTGACAAGTTTTCAAATTTTGCACCAATTTAAAATATTCAAAACAGTAAACAAATTTTATATTTGGGTAGAGCATTTAATTTGGTATTGAAAACATATAAAAAATGTTGGAATTGGAGTTAGAATGATTTATTTATGCAATTTCCAAAATATAGTGCAGATCTGCCATTTTAATTAATATCCAGGGATATAGAAATTAATAGCAGGGACTTAGAATTAATTTGTAGGGACCTAGATTAGAACTGGCAGGGACTGGGTTGCAAAACTGTGAAGTTTCTGTAACCAATCAACTAAATAAAAAGGTTGGTTTTAAAGTGCAGGAGGGGGATCGAACCCGAGCCCTCCTGGGCGCGCGCAGAGGTGGCTACCACTGCGGTGCTTCAGCTGTTTGTGATACAACGGAAGACTGACGAAGATATGGTAAGCGACGACAGTTTAACTGAACATTAACTGAATGAAGATTCAGTTCGCTGGCACAGAAGAACAACGGCGACGGCAGTGACTCGCCGCGGTGGCCGCGATGGCTGCGGTGCGGGGCGGCCTAGGGCGGCGGGTGCTGCGGTGCTTGGTGGCTGCGGGCTCGCGGTGGCCGTGCGAGAACAGAAGCAAAGGGCGAGGGAGAAGGAGCAGAACAGAGCGCTCACCTCGCTGGAGTCGTTCAGATGGAGCAGCAGACCGGCGGGCCTTTCCGGCGACGGCGCGGCCGCCGTGTTGCCTCCCGGCAAACAACGAGGGGACGGTGAGCCTCGGGGTACATCCGCGTCTCCATTCCCGCCACCAGCTACTCCTCCAGGTGATCCGATTGTGGCCGCGATGAGAGGGCAGAGGTGGTCTACGGTGGTGGTCGGGTACAGAAAGAAACAGGGAGGTTGAGAGATGGGGCGACGGCGGCGCAGAGGGTGGTGAGGGGTCTAGGTGGTCTAGGGCTCGCAGGCTAGAGGGGTAGGGCTTCTTATAGTGACCTAGGGGAGCGGGTGGCCGTCTGCTCTTCACCATGCGGACGTGGCACCGGTGGATTAACAGCCGTACGGGAGGAAGACGATGACTGAAGGGCGAAGGGGTACTGGGCTCGATAGTAAACGGGCTGGGCTGGTTTTAGTGCTGCTGCTCCTCTCCTTTTGCTTTTTATTATTTGTTCTGTTTTATTTTTTTTTGCTGAAAACCAAAAATGGAAGAAAGGAGAGTTTCCAAGTTAAATAAAAGTTTTGGAAAAAAAGAATGGTTAGTTCTGTTTTCAATTAGCAACCCAAAACTAGCTGTTGTTTTCCAAGGTTTACAAATTTAATTGTTGTTTGTTAAATAAACCAATATTTGAATGGATTTTTAATATGAATTAAACCTTATTGAAAACAAACATTTTTTATAGGGTTTACCCCTAAGATTTAAGGTGATTAAAGATTACAAATAGGGTGGTGAACTTAAGGTTTCAAAGGGTATTGATTTGAGAATTGGTTTGAATTTGGGTAATTTGATAATTAAATAATTATTGATGAAAACCATGTTTTTATTAGGGTGACCCCTATGATTCAATTTGATTAAATTAGCTGATTAAATTCATAAGTTCAAATTGGTTCTGCTTGATGCATTGATTTGAACTTGAAGGTGATTTGAAAATCATTTGTTTGATTAAGCCCACAATTTTAATGAGTGATCAACATTGAATAAAATGAAAGCAATTTGGTTGTTTTTTATTTGAACTCTCACTTTGGAAATTGTAACATCACAAGGATGAAACAAAGGGTTTGAAATTTGAGTTGAAATTCAAACAGGAAACAAAGGAAAACAAATGAAAATAGTGGAAAACAAATGGAAAACAAACAAAACAATTGCAATCAACATGATGCCATGATGCAAAACATAAAATAACAGAGAGCAAAACATTCTAAGGCTATTTTTCAGACTTGGGATGTTACAGTTGATCCCCCGTCTGGCGGGTTATTCTTACGTGTACGGCCAAATTGGTGCAACTCTGCAGGGATAATCTTCTCGAGAAGCCGTGTTTTCCGCGGTTATGGATTACTTGGTGAAAGTACTGGCTCACAAGTACTCAGGACAACTTAAACCTAATGATTAACAATCTTACACCCAATGATTAACAACTTGACTAGTAATAGGCTTATTGACACAATAATCTGAACCATCATTAATCCAACTGTGTGAGTTATCCTCGGATTGCTTCTTCGGATAAGGGGCGAGATCCAGGATGGGTTTGTTTGAAGTTATCTTTCAGTTAGTTACAATACTCGATCTTATCTTCTTTCTGTTAGCCGGAAGTTGTAGTATCTCTCTGTAGTTGGTTAGTGCAGCCCGCTGTCGCTTATTTGCAATAACCCCTTCCTTTCCGTTGACCCCAAAGTATTTGTATCTTGTGATGACTGGCTACGCCGGTATCTTGTGAGTATGGTTTATCCACTTGCCAGTACTTAACCGTACTGACCCACGAATCTCTTTCGTGGCTGCATATTCAATATTGCAGTCAACAGGTTTGAAGTCTGACGACGTTAGCTTGGGAATCCCTCCGGCTTGGCCTGGGCAGGGATTGGACGCTCTCGGTTATCTTCAGGACTCTTAGTCCAATTTGTATCTTGTCCGTAGATGGACGATATGTTGTTTCTTCCGCTGTTATTTGGATCTTTGTATTGTATCAGTTGTAGCCTTGACTCGTTTGAGTCATCTTGTATCTATCTGTTTCTGTTGTAATTGTGGAATATTCGTGAACTGTTGTAATGTTATCACAAGTGGCAACCTGGAATCGGTTATTATGTGGATTTTGGCGGGAATGCTGAGATCTGCATAGTGCCCGATCTCGGGGCGTCACAAATGGTATCAGAGCCTTGGTTCCGATTCCCGAGATTGTTTCGATACGAATGGTTATCGAAGCAACGGGTCCGCAAAGCCTGTAGGATAACCTCGCTAGCGGTCGTTGTTTCTAGAGTGTCAAGAACTATTTTTGCTAAACTATTTTGGAAACATCTCAATAGGATTCTTGTTTTCTCCTTATCCCTATTCTATTTCCCCTCCCATCTTGTTTGTTTTGGAGTCTCCCCCCTTGCCTATCTCTCAAAGTGTTAGGATCCTACGTGGATGGACGTTTTCTGAGCCCTTAACCTAATAGGTTCGATCATCGGAAGATTCCTGGTGGAAAAACATCGTCGTCACTCTGAGCAAGAATCTCTTGTTAGTGGTGTCGAGGAGATCAGCTGGAAGCATGAAGAATCGATAGTTGAACTTCTTTCCCCTCCCGGGTTAGCAGGTGGATTGCGAGGGCGCAATCCCTTGTTAGTGGTGTCGTCTGTAACGTCCGGGTTTTTCCCAATTAGAGTTGATCGGTGTTTTTCTTTTTGCATCGCATGGCATACCGCATCATCTTCATTTAAAACTTACAAACTAATATAAATTAATCAACTCACGTTTTCTAAAATTTGTTGGAATTTATTTGGTGCATAAATCTATTTTTTTTAATGGAGCCTGAACAATTTCTGGAAAAAAAATAAGCAAAAAAAAATTGAGAGGAGAGAGAGAGAGCAGCTAGCCAGCCTGCCCCATTTTCGGCCCAACTAGGCCCAACCAGCACCCCCCACCGAAATCCCTCCCCACAAACCCTAGGTTTCTTCTCTCCCTCGCAAAACCCCCCCCGCCGTCTTCTAATTCTATCCCTAGGTCCCTCCACCAACTGAAAAAAAGGGGGGAACGCACCCGACCAGAACCAACCGCACGCACGCACGCAGGGGATCGATTGATCCCCTTCTTCCTCCTCTCGCTCGCTACCCCTCTGCCTCCTCCCGTCACCCTTCGTCCTCCTCCTCCCAAGCCCACACCCCATCCCCTGCCTGCCCCTCTCAAGCTCCGCCGGCCGCCGCCCAATCCCCCTCATCTCCCTTCCGTCTGCCTCATCCCCCAGCCTCCCGTCCCTCTTCCTCTCCGGCCACCCTCCTTCCGGCGCCCCATCCTCTCCGGCCGCCCGCATGTTTCCGGCCGCCGCCGTCACCTCCTTCCCCTGCACACCACCACCACCACTCTCCTCGGCGACCGGCGGCGACGACAATGGTGCAGGGACGCCGAAGCAAGCGCGTCAGGCTGTTCGTGCGGGGCACCATCCTGGGCTTCAAGAGGTCCAAGTCGAACCAGTACGAGAGCACGTCGCTTCTGCAGATCGAGGGGGTGAACACCAAGGAGGACGTGTCCTGGTACGCCGGAAGCGCATCGCCTACGTCTACAAGGCCGCCTCGCCCCCAAGCGCCCTCCTCTGCCTCCCGCCGTGCTCCTATTCCGACGCGCCATGGCTGGCGAGCCACCTCCTGCCTGAGACGAGCTCCGCCTCGCGCAGCACGGCGCCGCCCCGAGCTCGACCCCGCCTCTTGCCGCGTCGGACTGCCGTCCCCGCCTCCATGGTCAGCCTCCACCACGTCGATCTCGCATGGGGCCGCAGCTCCCTCCACGAGCCTCTGCACGACCAGTGCCTCCACGGGGGTCCTCTCCAACCAGGTCACCATTGGGGCCTGCCGGTTCTATACCTCGTGGCTCTGGCCGTCGACTTCTCCGTGATGGTGCTGCCTCCACCCGGACGTGCTCGTGCACGACTCCCCGATGGTACTTGTTGCGGTGGCGTGCTTTGTGTTGTTGACCAAGCCTCCATCGAGAATGAGTACCGAACGTCCCCGGCAACATCCCTTTACGTTGATGTTTCTGCTCGTGTATGCGACCGCGTCCATGATTGGTGTCATGGTGCCGTCGTGCTTTGCCGCCTCCATTCGTGTCCGTGACCCGTGCCTCGTCGACGAGTTCTTCGCCGACACGTACCGCTACCCCGAGCCGTGAACGTCCACCTCGCCGAACCCTCGACCGTGTCCGCTTTGCGTTGGCCGCCTTCGTGCGCGCCCGAAGACCGGGACCGTCAGGTTCGCCTCCGCCCCCGAAGACGATGTTGTTACGGTTCGGCCACGACTACGACGACCACTTCGACTCCAGACGTGAATGACTACTTCGACGACGACACGAGAACAATTATCTACTCGACGCCCCGAAGACGATGATGCGGTGGTGCAATTACGACTACTTCCTCGACGTCGACTACTTCCCCTACTACAACGACGTCGACTACTTCCACTACCACGCCTACGTCGACTACTTCCTCTATGACCCGAAGACCTCGACTTCGACTACATCGACAACGGAATGTCTACTTCCCCTGCTACGACGACTTCGTCTACTTCCTCCTATTCGTCTACTTCCTCCACGTTCCGGAGTTTCCGGCGTTGACCCCGGCGATCCTCTTCCCAACGTGCGAACCCAAACCCCAACCCTATACCCTATATGTCTATTTTCTAAATGTCATCTATATCGTGCCTATTAAATCATTCGTTGTGTTGCATTGCATTTTTGTGGGTAAATAAATAACTCGAACCTCCTAAATTAAATGTTGGGCTTTCGGCTCAATTTAAATTGTTTAATTGCATAAATCATAACTAATTCATTTCAACTCCAAACTTGAAAAGTAAAATATGTTTTCCAATCAAAATTCTCTAAACTTTGCAAATATCAATTTTGTTTTCTGTTTCAAATAAATTAAATTGCTGAAAACAACTATTTCTTAATTAATGCATTAAAATTGCTAATTTGATAACTTGCTCATTTTAATTCCAAATCCAACAAATAAAATATGTTTTCATACCAGAAAAATGCACTTAATCTGTTCATGCCATCCATGTTCATGTTTGCACCTTGCATGTTGCATTTGTAGTAGTGTTATGTATGTTCACCTAATAAATAAATATGGAATGTGTTGGGGTATTTAATTCAACTGTTGCCCCATTCCATTTAAATTGCCTAACTCATCTACTTTATTGTTTGCCATGCTGAATAACAATTAAATTGATGGTTAGCTAAACAACTGGAACCAATCCTTATTTCTCCGGACTCCGGTTCCGATTAAATTGCTTAAGTTGTTTCCCCTGTTGCATCTTGCCATGCCATGCATATCAAATAGGATCATGCTGGATCTTTGCCGTAGTAGTAATTGTTGCATCCGGTGTTTCTTTTAGTTCGTTGCTTCTTCGCGGATAGGACGTTGAGATGATGTGAGCAACGACAAGTTCTGCTACCTTGCGGGATCTCAGGCAAGTATACTCACTTGCTGCCAAATGGCTGCCTTTCATCACTTGTTACCGATTCTTTCCGTTGTTCTTATTCTAGCCTGTTGATACGATGCTTGTGTCTCGATCCTATCGTATGTTTACCTTGCAGCCATGATATAGCCTTTCCTTCCACTTCCTATGAACTGTTGATTGTTTACCTCGTTGGCCTTCGTGTCGTAGCTGCATGCTTAGGGTTGCTTTTGCTCGAGTCTGTTGTCGGTTACTTCTTTTAATATTATTATCGTTCTGGGGGCTCGATGTTAATCAATCAACCCTGTTAATGCTAATAATAATAATAATTTGATGATAAGGCACCGGCAGGAGGCCCTATGTGGTTTTGAGGCCTGCTAGTGTCGACCCTAATAGGAAAAGGGTCTTGTCTACTAATCCATGATGAGCGCACTACCCGCATGTGGGAAGCGAGTATGGGCGCCCCCCTCAATTTGACTCGATTCGCATCTCGTCCAAATCGCCTCATTTAGTTCGGGTTTTCCATTTGCTGCATGCATGATCTTGCGAGCCCTTGGTACCCGGGTGGAACTTTCGTAGTCGGCATATAGGGGGACACGTTCTTAGAGTGCTATGAGGGTCCATTTTCTTCTGGGCTCGATTAGCCGTGCGCCCAAGGTGCTTTGGGCTTGATGCGAAGAAGAGTTGAGTTGTGTTGAGTACCTCGCTTGGTGGGTTGATCCCCCGTCTGGCGGGTTATTCTTACGTGTACGGCCAAATTGGTGCAACTCTGCAGGGATAATCTTCTCGAGAAGCCGTGTTTTCCGCGGTTATGGATTACTTGGTGAAAGTACTGGCTCACAAGTACTCAGGACAACTTAAACCTAATGATTAACAATCTTACACCCAATGATTAACAACTTGACTAGTAATAGGCTTATTGACACAATAATCTGAACCATCATTAATCCAACTGTGTGAGTTATCCTCGGATTGCTTCTTCGGATAAGGGGCGAGATCCAGGATGGGTTTGTTTGAAGTTATCTTTCAGTTGGTTACAATACTCGATCTTATCTTCTTTCTGTTAGCCGGAAGTTGTAGTATCTCTCTGTAGTTGGTTAGTGCAGCCCGCTGTCGCTTATTTGCAATAACCCCTTCCTTTCCGTTGACCCCAAAGTATTTGTATCTTGTGATGACTGGCTACGCCGGTATCTTGTGAGTATGGTTTATCCACTTGCCAGTACTTAACCGTACTGACCCACGAATCTCTTTCGTGGCTGCATATTCAATATTGCAGTCAACAGGTTTGAAGTCTGACGACGTTAGCTTGGGAATCCCTCCGGCTTGGCCTGGGCAGGGATTGGACGCTCTCGGTTATCTTCAGGACTCTTAGTCCAATTTGTATCTTGTCCGTAGACGGACGATATGTTGTTTCTTCCGCTGTTATTTGGATCTTTGTATTGTATCAGTTGTAGCCTTGACTCGTTTGAGTCATCTTGTATCTATCTGTTTCTGTTGTAATTGTGGAATATTCGTGAACTGTTGTAATGTTATCACAAGTGGCAACCTGGAATCGGTTATTATGTGGATTTTGGCGGGAATGCTGAGATCTGCATAGTGCCCGATCTCGGGGCGTCACAAATGGTATCAGAGCCTTGGTTCCGATTCCCGAGATTGTTTCGATACGAATGGTTATCGAAGCAACGGGTCCGCAAAGCCTGTAGGATAACCTCGCTAGCGGTCGTTGTTTCTAGAGTGTCAAGAACTATTTTTGCTAAACTATTTTGGAAACATCTCAATAGGATTCTTGTTTTCTCCTTATCCCTATTCTATTTCCCCTCCCATCTTATTTGTTTTGGAGTCTCCCCCCTTGCCTATCTCTCAAAGTGTTAGGATCCTACGTGGATGGACGTTTTCTGAGCCCTTAACCTAATAGGTTCGATCATCGGAAGATTCCTGGTGGAAAAACATCGTCGTCACTCCGAGCAAGAATCTCTTGTTAGTGGTGTCGAGGAGATCAGCTGGAAGCATGAAGAATCGATAGTTGAACTTCTTTCCCCTCCCGGGTTAGCAGGTGGATTGCGAGGGCGCAATCCCTTGTTAGTGGTGTCGTCTGTAACGTCCGGGTTTTTCCCAATTAGAGTTGATCGGTGTTTTTCTTTTTGCATCGCATGGCATACCGCATCATCTTCATTTAAAACTTACAAACTAATATAAATTAATCAACTCACGTTTTCTAAAATTTGTTGGAATTTATTTGGTGCATAAATCTATTTTTTTTAATGGAGCCTGAACAATTTCTGGAAAAAAAATAAGCAAAAAAAAAATTGAGAGGAGAGAGAGAGAGCAGCTAGCCAGCCTGCCCCATTTTCGGCCCAACTAGGCCCAACCAGCACCCCCCACCGAAATACCTCCCCACAAACCCTAGGTTTCTTCTCTCCCTCGCAAAAACCCCCCCGCCGTCTTCTAATTCTATCCCTAGGTCCCTCCACCAACTGAAAAAAGGGGGGAACGCACCCGACCAGAACCAACCGCACGCACGCACGCAGGGGATCGATCGATCCCCTTCTTCCTCCTCTCGCTCGCTACCCCTCTGCCTCCTCCCGTCACCCTTCGTCCTCCTCCTCCCAAGCCCACACCCCATCCCCTGCCTGCCCCTCTCAAGCTCCGCCGGCCGCCGCCCAATCCCCCTCATCTCCCTTCCGTCTGCCTCATCCCCCAGCCTCCCGTCCTTCTTCCTCTCCGGCCACCCTCCTTCCGGCGCCCCATCCTCTCCGGCCGCCCGCATGTTTCCGGCCGCCGCCGTCACCTCCTTCCCCTGCACACCACCACCACCACTCTCCTCGGCGACCGGCGGCGACGACAATGGTGCAGGGACGCCGAAGCAAGGGCGTCAGGCTGTTCGTGCGGGGCACCATCCTGGGCTTCAAGAGGTCCAAGTCGAACCAGTACGAGAGCACGTCGCTTCTGCAGATCGAGGGGGTGAACACCAAGGAGGACGTGTCCTGGTACGCCGGAAGCGCATCGCCTACGTCTACAAGGCTGCCTCGCCCCCAAGCGCCCTCCTCTGCCTCCCGCTGTGCTCCTATTCCGACGCGCCATGGCCGGCGAGCCACCTCCTGCCTGAGACGAGCTCCACCTCGCGCAGCACGGCGCCGCCCCGAGCTCGACCCCGCCTCTTGCCGCGTCGGACTGCCGTCCCCGCCTCCATGGTCAGCCTCCACCACGTCGATCTCGCATGGGGCCGCAGCTCCCTCCACGAGCCTCTGCACGACCAGTGCCTCCACGGGGGTCCTCTCCAACCAGGTCACCATTGGGGCCTGCCGGTTCTATACCTCGTGGCTCTGGCCGTCGACTTCTCCGTGATGGTGCTGCCTCCACCCGGACGTGCTCGTGCACGACTCCCCGGTGGTACTTGTTGCGGTGGCGTGCTTTGTGTTGTTGACCAAGCCTCCATCGAGAATGAGTACCGAACGTCCCCGGCAAGATCCCTTTCCGTTGATGTTTATGCTCGTGTATGCGACCGCGTCCATGATTGGTGTCACGGTGCCGTCGTGCTTTGCCGCCTCCATTCGTGTCCGTGACCCGTGCCTCGTCGACGAGTTCTTCGCCGACACGTACCGCTACCCCGAGCCGTGAACGTCCACCTCGCCGAACCCTCGACCGTGTCCGCTTTGCGTTGGCCGCCTTCGTGCGCGCCCGAAGACCAGGACCGTCAGGTTCGCCTCCGCCCCCGAAGACGATGTTGTTACGGTTCGGCCACGACTACGACGACCACTTCGACTCCAGACGTGAATGACTACTTCGACGACGACACGAGAACAATTATCTACTCGACGCCCCGAAGACGATGATGCGGTGGTGCAATTACGACTACTTCCTCGACGTCGACTACTTCCCCTACTACAACGACGTCGACTACTTCCACTACCACGCCTACGTCGACTACTTCCTCTATGACCCGAAGACCTCGACTTCGACTACATCGACAACGGAATGTCTACTTCCCCTGCTACGACGACTTCGTCTACTTCCTCCTCTTCGTCTACTTCCTCCACGTTCCGGAGTTTCCGGCGTTGACCCCGGCGATCCTCTTCCCAACGTGCGAACCCAAACCCCAACCCTATACCCTATATGTCTATTTTCTAAATGTCATCTATATCGTGCCTATTAAATCATTCGTTGTGTTGCATTGCATTTTTGTGGGTAAATAAATAACTCGAACCTCCTAAATTAAATGTTGGGCTTCCGGCTCAATTTAAATTGTTTAATTGCATAAATCATAACTAATTCATTTCAACTCCAAACTTGAAAAGTAAAATATGTTTTCCAATCAAAATTCTCTAAACTTTGCAAATATCAATTTTGTTTTCTGTTTCAAATAAATTAAATTGCTGAAAACAACTATTTCTTAATTAATGCATTAAAATTGCTAATTTGATAACTTGCTCATTTTAATTCCAAATCCAACAAATAAAATATGTTTTCATACCAGAAAAATGCACTTAATCTGTTCATGCCATCCATGTTCATGTTTGCACCTTGCATGTTGCATTTGTAGTAGTGTTATGTATGTTCACCTAATAAATAAATATGGAATGTGTTGGGGTATTTAATTCAACTGTTGCCCCATTCCATTTAAATTGCCTAACTCATCTACTTTATTGTTTGCCATGCTGAATAACAATTAAATTGATGGTTAGCTAAACAACTGGAACCAATCCCTATTTCTCCGGACTCCGGTTCCGATTAAATTGCTTAAGTTGTTTCCCCTGTTGCATCTTGCCATGCCATGCATATCAAATAGGATCATGGTGGATATTTGCCGTAGTAGTAATTGTTGCATCCGGTGTTTCTTTTAGTTCGTTGCTTCTTCGCGGATAGGATGTTGAGATGATGTGAGCAACGACAAGTTCTGCTACCTTGCGGGATCTCAGGCAAGTATACTCACTTGCTGCCAAATGGCTGCCTTTCATCACTTGTTACCGATTCTTTCCGTTGTTCTTATTCTAGCCTGTTGATACGATGCTTGTGTCTTGATCCTATCGTATGTTTACCTTGCAGCCATGATATAGCCTTTCCTTCCACTTCCTATGAACTGTTGATTGTTTACCTCGTTGGCCTTCGTGTCGTAGCTGCATGCTTAGGGTTGCTTTTGCTCGAGTCTGTTGTCGGTTACTTCTTTTACTATTATTATCGTTCTGGGGGCTCGATGTTAATCAATCAACCCTGTTAATGCTAATGGTAATAATAATTTGATGATAAGGCACCGGAAGGAGGCCCTATGTGGTTTTGAGACCTGCTAGTGTCGACCCTAATAGGAAAAGGGTCTTGTCTACTGATCCATGATAAGCGCACTACCCGCATGTGGGAAGCGAGTATGGGCGCCCCCCTCAATTTGACTCGATTCGCATCTCGTCCAAATCGCCTCATTTAGTTCGGGTTTTCCATTTGCTGCATGCATGATCTTGCGAGCCCTTGGTACCCGGGTGGAACTTTTGTAGTCGGCATATAGGGGGACACGTTCTTAGAGTGCTATGAGGGTCCATTTTCTTCTGGGCTCGATTAGCCGTGCGCCCAAGGTGCTTTGGGCTTGATGCGAAGAAGAGTTGAGTTGTGTTGAGTACCTCGCTTGGTTGGTTGATCCCCCGTCTGGCGGGTTATTCTTACGTGTACGGCCAAATTGGTGCAACCCTGCAGGGATAATCTTCTCGAGAAGCCGTGTTTTCCGCGGTTATGGATTACTTGGTGAAAGTACTGGCTCACAAGTACTCAGGACAACTTAAACCTAATGATTAACAATCTTACACCCAATGATTAACAACTTGACTAGTAATAGGCTTATTGACACAATAATCTGAACCATCATTAATCCAACTGTGTGAGTTATCCTCGGATTGCTTCTTCGGATAAGGGGCGAGATCGATTATGGGTTTGTTTGAAGTTATCTTTCAGTTGGTTACAATACTCGATCTTATCTTCTTTCTGTTAGCCGGAAGTTGTAGTATCTCTCTGTAGTTGGTTAGTGCAGCCCGCTGTCGCTTATTTGCAATAACCCCTTCCTTTCCGTTGACCCCAAAGTATTTGTATCTTGTGATGACTGGCTACGCCGGTATCTTGTGAGTATGGTTTATCCACTTGCCAGTACTTAACCGTACTGACCCACGAATCTCTTTCGTGGCTGCATATTCAATATTGCAGTCAACAGGTTTGAAGTCTGACGACGTTAGCTTGGGAATCCCTCCGGATTGGCCTGGGCAGGGATTGGACGCTCTCGGTTATCTTCAGGACTCTTAGTCCAATTTGTATCTTGTCCGTAGACGGACGATATGTTGTTTCTTCCGCTGTTATTTGGATCTTTGTATTGTATCAGTTGTATCCTTGACTCGTTTGAGTCATCTTGTATCTATCTGTTTCTGTTGTAATTGTGGAATATTCGTTAACTGTTGTAATGTTATCACAAGTGGCAACCTGGAATCGGTTATTATGTGGATTTTGGCGGGAATGCTGAGATCTGCATAGTGCCCGATCTCGGGGCGTCACACCTGATCTATGTGGGGTAGCGGAAATTGATCCTTGGGGCAAGCCTTGTTCAGGTCGGTGTAGTCCACGCACATACGCCATGCGGTATCGGCCTTGGGGTCCTCCTTCTTCTTCTCAACCATAACCGGGTTGGCTAGCCAGTCCGGATGCAATACCTCCATGATAAAGTTGCTTATCAGCAACTTGGTGATCTGATCACCGATAGCTTTCCTCCTCTCATCACCAAAGCGGCGCATAGCCTGCTTAACCGGCTTGGCATCATGCCGCACATGTAGCGAGTGCTCAACCAACTCCCTCGGGACACCCGGCAAATCCTCATTGGACCAGGCAAAGACGTCCTGATTCTCACGGAGGAAGTGGATGAGCTCGCTTTCCTATTTCTCTCTCAACCCGGCGCCAATGATGGCAACACGGTCTGGGAACTCAGGATCAACCTGGACCTTCTTTGTCTCTTGGGACGCCTGGAACGCAGTCCCGTACTGGGAACTCGGCATGCCAGGCGCACCACCTTGCGCTGCTTGCGCCATAGCCACCACCTCATGTATCTTCTTCTTCTCGGCAGCAATGACCATGGATTCCGCCAGCTGAGAACTAGCAGAGGCACACTCCAAAGACCTCTTGTAATCACCCGAGATGGTGATGACTCCATTGGGACCAGGAATCTTCATCTTCAGGTATGCAGCATGGGTAAAAGCCATGAACTTGTTGAGAGCAGGCCTACCGGGCATGGTGGGGGCTCTGATGATCAACTACCTCGAACGACAGGCTCTCAGTGCGGCAGTTCTCCCTGGTACCGAATAGAACGTCTATCCAGACGCGACCGATTGGAGAGCAAGAAACTCCCGGCACAATGCCATGGAAAGTGGTCCGGCTGGGTAGCAACATGTTCTCGGCCATTCCGAGCTTCTCTAGTGTGTCTCTGTACACAATGTTGATGCTGCTGCCGTTGTCGATTAGGACCTTGCTGAACCTGACATTCTTCTGAGTGCCCAAGAAAGTGGGATCCACCACCAAAGCATAGCTACCCGGGTTGGGCATCACCCTAGGATGATCAGCTCTCGACCACGTGATCTCTTGGTTGCACCAGTGCAGGTAATGTGGCACAGCAGGGATCACAGCATTGACCTCCATCGTACTCCTGTGTAGTGACTGCTTGTCGGCGGGCTCGGAGGTGAATATCATGTAGCTCTCATGATGTTCCTGGTACTGGTTGCGGTCTCCACCACCATTGTTGCCGTTGTTGTTGTTGCCTTGGTTGTTGTTGTTGTTGTTGCCTCTGTTGTTGCGGGTGTAGAAGTTTCGGTTGCGGTTGTTGTTGTTGTAGTTGTAGTTGCTGTTGGCTCCTAAAGCCACCTGGTTCACATTCTCTCTTCTCGGGAACACTGCAGGCCTGGGAGCAGCTGCCCGAATAGGCTACACATTGGCATTCGCAGCTGGCAGAGGAGGAGAAGGAGGCAGGTCCTCGTTCTTGATGCGGTCCCACCAGCTGCACTGCCGGGTAGGGTGGTTGGCTGGCCTACTCGGATGCCGAGTATGGAAGCTGCATGGCCCATCCTTCATGTTCCCAAAGGCAAAGTTCGGAGCAGGATCCGAGTTGCCGCTATCCTGCTGGGGAGCATTGTACGGCTTCTTGATGCCTTGGCCCTGATTCTGGTTTTGCCCGTACTGGGCTCCAGCAGTTTTTTTCCTTTGGCTACTCCCAGCAGCCGTGGTCACAGCATTCACCTCCTCTGGATCATACCGAGTGTCAGTCCGGTCACCTCTGCGCTTGTTGCGGAAATCTTTGCACTTGTTGCTTTTGTAGGGCCTTCTCGGCTTAGGAGAGTCCATTAGAGGCTGAGTTGGGTCGCCGAGTGCATACATATCTGCAATCTTGATTGTCTCGGCGAGAGTACTCGGCATCTCGCGCTGCAGCTTCTGCCACAACATGCTGCCATGCCTGCCGCCCTGAGCAAACCAAGTGTACCATCCACCTTTTTGTAATAAAGTGCTTGTGTGTTTGTGGTTGTGATCATGTCATGTCATGCATGCATTTTTTTGAACCTAAGTTGTGTTTAAAACAAGTGCACCAAAATTTAATACCGGAGTTTATTAAAATCACTTAAAAGTGCCACATTAAAACGATGGTTTAAAATGGTGCAATTTTTGCAAACCAAAAATATGTTGAGGTTGTAAATTTAACAAGGATCCCAAAAGTAATTTTTGTCAATTTTTGTTCTTTACAGAAAAGCCCCCAACACAGTTTTTGAGTTGTTGTTTTAAAAGCAGCAAGGACCTTTTCGCAGTTTTTGGAAATCTCAGGGGTTTTTCATAATTGTGCCTTTGTCTTCTTCCTCATGACAGTAGATGAGCAGATCGACCACGTCGCCGTCTCACCCGCCACCTCCTGCTTGTCCTCCGAAGGATAAGGGCGATAGAGCCGCCCCCGCACCCCTCTATTCTCTCCTCCCCTCGAAGCTCCTCTTCTCTGTTTCTTCCGTGTACAGGCACCCAAACCGGAACCAAACCCTACCGCCCGCCGGTAACCGCCGCTCCCCGCCGGCGAAACGGCTTCCCCCGCGCCCCTCCGAGATCCCTGCAGGCTTCACCACCCCTGTCTCCTCCTCCTCGAGCCCGCACGGCAGCCAAGGAGCCCGGGAGGCCCTCAATTTCGCGCCGGACTCCCTCCACGGCCGCCGCCGTCTCCACCTCGCCGCCGGCGATTGCCGGCCTCCCTCTCTGCCCCGACCACCTCATCTCGCTCACGGTGAGGCCCCGAACGCCCTGGTGCCCTCCTCCTCCTCCCTCCCCCTCCGGTTCTCTCCCTCGCCGCCAACCGCCGTCCGCCGCCGCGCACGAGCACGCCGGCGAGCTCTCCGGCGACCAATCGGTCCGCCGCGAGCATCCCTGCACTCCCCGTGACCTCCTCAACCCCGTGGTATATTTTGATTCGAAGAATCTCGCACGAAATCCACGAATTTCAGAGCTCTGTGCCAATTTGGCCTGGGATGATGTCACAGTGACATCATGCCCACGTCACAGGTGGTTTCCCTGTTATTTCTTTTAAATGGAAATCAGCTGACACGTGGACCCCACGTGTAATTTAAATTACAGAAAATTGAATAAAATTGGAAATGCAATATCTTTTAATTGCTTAATCAGAAAAATGTGTTCAATATACCATTTTGTTCAGAAAAATATAATCTACATGTTCATATCATTTTCATACATTTTTGTCAAAGTTGAATTATGAGTATTATTTAAATCATTTAAAATAAAGAAAATATGTTTTTATTCAAGAAAATTAGAAACTTGCAAGTTATATGTCAAAATGCTTAGAATGACAAGTGCAACCTAGTTATGGTGTTCTCAATCCTATTTGAGCACTTTAACTTGTCACACCTCTAGGTTTTGCCCGAATCGGCCTCCGAGGTCCACTTCGGGACTAATTTCACTAAAACTGTTTCGTTAACATATGAACCCTAACAACCCATGAGATATGTTTAGGTCTTATCTTTAATGCATTCAAATGTTCATGCATACATATTGAGCATTGCATCAATGCCTGTTTTGAGTGTTATTCTCTTTCTTTCCGGTGTTTGCGCTTATCGGTAGACCTCGAATCCGGAGTGAAGTTTAACACCCATGTTGCCGAATACTTGGTCTAAACAACCAAGTCAAGCAATTACTTCCTGAAGCTTTCTCTGGTTTGATTGAAGCAAGGCAAGCATAACCTCTTATCTGCCCATATATGTTTTCGAAGTGTTTTCCTTCTCGTACGATGCATGCTTTACAAAGTATCTTGAGTCAATAGATAGAGTTATCCTAATTATCTGTATAAACCAGATATCATGATTCAATGCTCCTAGCAGACATAGGATTTGTTTGTGTGTATCGCCACAGCTTCAAATATGCCATGCTTAGTCATACATGCCTGTTGATCTCTGCTCCATCCGGTTGATGAATCAGAGTTACGAAATGAATCTAGTATGATAGGATGACGTGGTAAGATTCGAGATGGGTGCTTAACATGATAAAAGGCGTGGATGAGTTGCCACATGGGATGTGGTGATTTTCCTCGTTCATGCCCCTAGGAGCGAGTTCTCGCCTTTGAAGCCAAGACTGGTCGTGCAACCACACGGGGATTGGATTCCCCTCGGTTTCAACTTGTCTAGTTTGTTCCATGAGTTGCCTAGTTCGGGCGTTCCATTTGGATTTGCGGGCATGATAAAAACGTTTACAAAACTAGGACGTGGCGGTGTAACAGCCTGTGGCGAGACAGTAGTTGAAGCACCGCTCACAACGATAGAGACCCGGCAGGAGATGACCACTCCCTATTGGCGGTCCATCTCTACTCGGAGCGACTCATGGAATAGGAAAAGCAAGGGAAAGATCATGGTCAGCCACCCTCTGCCGGCACATCGTCGGAATTGTGCCAATAGCTTGGCATTAAGAGTCGGTTGATACGTGTGGGTAAAGTTGTACACCCCTGCAGGGTTTAATCTTTTCGAAAAGCCGTGTCCGCGGTTAAGGACAACTTGGTGACGGATCCTGAGATCAAAGATAGCATTGAACATGACGTAAAAGATGTTAGCAATGAATGTTTAGTTTAAGAGGTGTTTCCAGTTATCGGTGCTTAAGATGATGCTTCGAAGGTTCTGAAGGAAATACCCGTGAGAGGGTATTCTTTTAAAAGATTTGTGAAAAACTTCTCAGACTCCCTCTATTCGAAACAAAGTCGGCTTTACGCAAAACAAGCTTCATAAACCCTTTTTGAACAAGCAGATATATAATAGGTTAGTTAAGTCTTGTTGAGTACCTCCCGTACTCATGTTTGCTTCAATTTGGTTCAGGTGGAGTTCCATACCTTCGGTGGTGTTTCAACGTGGACATCGACGGATAGATTGGGGTTTCCCAGGTAGCAGCCTGGAATCTATGGGCTGGGACGTCGCGTTATGTTGCAGCCTCGTAGGCCTTTTTGGTTCTTGTTGATTAGCAACATATTTTGCTTTCCGTTGTCTGATGTAATGTTGGGTCGTGTGACCTCTGTTTGTAAGCTATACTCTAGTATTACTTGCTCGATAAAGCTTCATATTTAGAGTACTGCTTTGATCGGTTGTTGGTTTCGAGCTCATTGTTATACAGTTTTGGCTATGCCTGCATAGTTGTCGCAGTCGAGGGGTTGTGGAGCCGATGATCCATGTCCGAGCCCGCCTGTCGATTTGATCGGCCTAGGGCGAGGTAACCCCAGTAACCCTCGATTGTTGTTGCACTTTCTGGACACATAGCGGCTCTGTATAGCTTTGGTCCCGTTTCCTTCAGTTTCATCCGACTCGTGGACGCTTTGATATGCATAGTTGGTTACGACTAGCATGGATACAAGGAGTAGTAGACCGGGGATCCGGACTACGTGCCGATGAATCCGGTCTGCCTGCTGTTGTTTGTTGCGGCCGGGGCTGGTAACCCTGAAGCCCTTGTGAGTCCATGGCTAGGAGCACATAACAATATGTATATCTCTGGGTCCGGGGTCTGACAAAAGTTGGTATCAGAGCAGGACTGCCTGTAGGAAAACCCTTGCTATTGGTCGATGTTGAGTCTAGAGTTTGTGAAAACTATTTTCGAAATGACAAATGAGTTATGAAAACCTTCTTAGGATTCTTTTTACTCCTTACCTGGTATCGCTCTGACTCTGAGTCACCGTATCTCATTTTATTTGAAATGTTTTACCTCTCACCTGTTAATTTCAAAATTAGGAGCAAAATCGTTGGGTGTTTTTTCTAGTACTCCGTGTCAGGTTGCTAATGTTTTCAGAGTTTCCAAGTTACCTCCATCGGTCTAAATCGTTGTTTCCTTTTAACTTTAGTTGATCCATATCAAGTCATGAATCTTTCTGTTGCATTCTTTCCATGGGAGTGTTTCTCATGGTTCCGTTTCTTTGTACTCAGGATGTCCGGGAGTATTCAAGATTCCGTTGAAAGTGGTCATATCGAGGGAGAGTCTTCATCTTCCTTAATGACGCAAGTTCTTCAGGATATCGAGACTAACCGCCTGAGAAATGAACATCTCCTTGAGCGTGTGGCGCAAAACACTGAACGTCGTCATGACGAATGCGTTACATTTGGGGATTTAGTTCATGCTAAGCTTCCAACTTTCAGCAGTCTTAAGGAACCCATCGATGCTAATGATTGGCTTCGTACCATCGAGCGCAAATTTAATGCTCTCCATGTTCCAGAAAGTGACCGTGTGAACTTCGCCGCCTATTAGCTAGAGGGTGAAGCTGGTTCATGGTGGGAAGGTTTCTTGGCGTTGCAATCGCCGGGACATAAGGTTACTTGGGAGGAGTTCCGTAAAGAGTTCCGTGCTGCCCATGTTCCTAAAGCAGTTATGGACTCCAAAAGAAAAGAGTTCCTGGATCTGACCCAGGGACAGATGGATGTTGAAACTTACGGGCGTGAATTCACCCGTTTGGCTCGTTATGCACCCCGAGATGTTGCAGATGATGCGGATAAGCAAGAGTTAGGGTCTGGATTCCGGAGTTCGCTATGAGCTACTGTCTTTCCAGTTTCCAACCTTCCAGGACCTTTATAATCATGCTCTTACCTTGGAGCGTGGCAAAAAGGAAATGGAAATTTCTTTGAAGCAGATTTCTGAAGAGTCATGTGCGTCTTCTTCCGGTTCCAAGAAGCGTCGTGTGTTTGTTCCATACAGTGCTATTCCATATCCACCAGCTTTTCAACAAGGCCACCTCGGTGAGCGTTCTGGTGTTGCTGGTAATAAGAAACGACTGGTGACATGTGACGTGTGTGGTGAACTTGGACACTACTCCAACAAATGTCCTCAGAGGAGACTTCCTCCACTTCAGCATGTTCTTACACGTGTTGTTAACCGTGGTCGTTTGAACCATGTTCTTGTTGAAGAAGCTCAGAAAGCACCTGATGTCGTGTTGGGAATGCTTCGTGTCAATTTAGCTCCAGCATCAGTTCTGTTTGATTCCGGAGCATCACATTCATGTGTATCAAGAGCTTTCGCGGGGTTGTTAGACATACCCTTTGTGAAAGTGGTCCCTCCGTTAATAATCTCCACCCCAGGGTCTATCCGTCAGATCAATCATTGTTGCCCTGGTGTGCCAATTGAAATTGGAGGTTTGGTGTTTCTCAGTACACTTGCCATCCTGGACCAAACTAATGTCAATGTCATACTGGGCATGGACTGGTTGTCAACACATCATGCCATGATTGACTGTGCAGCCAAGTCTGTTACCCTGATTCATCCTTATGGTCAGACAACTCGGTTGTTGTTTCCTTGTGGGACAGTTCAACCACAACCATGTCCTCAGCTTAATGCAATCGAAGTCCGACCATCTCTTGAGGTTCATGAGGTACCAGTGGTGTGTGCGTTTCCGGATGTCTTCCCGGAAGAGCTTCCTGGTATGCGTCATGATTATTCAGTGGAGTTTGTTGTTGAACTAATTCCTGGAGTGGCTCCTACTTCCGAAAGACCATACCATATGTCTCTAGAAGAGTTGGTTGAGTTGAAGAAGCAAATAGAGGAGTCGGAAGGGAAAGGTTTCCCTCATGCCAACACATCTTCTTGTGGATGTCCTACACTCTTCGTCATGAAGAAGGATATCACAGTTTCCCAGCTGGTCAGTGAATATTGTCCATTCAATGATGTGGCAATAAAGCAAAAGTGTTCTCTTCCTCAGACAAATGATTTGTTTGACCGTCTGATTGGTGCCACTGTTTTCTCCAAGATACACTTAAGTCTGGGTTATCATCAACTTCAGACCAGGTCCGGGAATGTTTCTAAAACGGTTGTCAAAACTCGTTATGGTATTTACGAGTACACTGTTATGTTTCCCGAACTCTCCAACGCTCCAACCATGTTGATGGGGCTTATGAAATCCATTTTCATGGAGTATCTTGACAAGTTCGTTGTGGTTTACCTCAACGATGTTATAATCTACTCCAAGTCCGAAGAAGAACATGCTGAACATCTTCGGCTAGCTTTGACAAAGCTTCGTGAGCGTCGTCTCTATGCCACCTTCTCCAGATGTGAGTTCTGGTTGAAAGAGCTCATATTTTTAGGCTATGTCCTATCTGCTGAAGGAGTTGCAGTTTTCCCTAACAAAGTTCAAGCCATATTGGACCGGGAGTCACCTAAATCCATCAAAGAGGTTCGAAACTTCCTCAAACTTATCGGTTGTTATCACCGCTCTATTGAAGGTTTCTCCAAAGCTTCCAAGCCAATGACTGATCTTCTTAAGAAAGATAAACAGTTTGTATGGTCAAGAATGGCAGAAGAGAGTTTCCGGTTGTTGAAAACCAAGCTGGCTAATGCTCCTATGCTTGTCCTTCTGGACACGTGCAAGGACTTCGTCAACTTCTGTGATGCCTCTCGTCAAGGTATCGACTGCGGTCTTTTGCAAGATGGTCGTGTGGTTTCTTATGCTTTTCGACAACTGAAACCACATGAGGTCAAATATCCAACTCATGCTCTTGAGTTAGCAGCTGTTGTGTATTCTTTGAAACAATGGCGTCATCATCTCCTAGGAAATCAATGTGAGTTCTACTTCCACCAGCAGAGCTTCAGATATCTTTTCACCCAACCAGATCTGAGTCTCGGACAAAAGAGATGGTTGGAACTAGTCAAAGAACCCAATGTGGAGGTCAATTGTCAAACTGATAAAGGTAAAGCCGTGGCTGACACGACAAACCAAAAGTCTTACTGTAACAGCTTGATGATACAGCAAGATCAACCTTCTCTCTACAAAGAGTTCTCCAAGCTCAATCTTGAGGTTGTTCCCTCTGGTTATCTGGTTAATCCAGAAGTGAAACCATCCTTTGAACATCAAATCAAAGATGCGCAAAAGCAGGATCTAAGTATTACCTTGGTCAAGAGAAAGATTTCTCGTGGAGTTCCTACATGTTTCTCTGTTGATAATCAAGGTACCGTTTATTTTGGTGAACGTCTTGTTGTGCCGAAGAAACGGAGTCTGAAACAACTGATCCTCCGTGAAGCTCATGAGTCACTTCTCTCTGTTCATCCTGGTAGCACCAAAATGTACCGTGATCTACATCAAAGGTTCTGGTGGACCAAGATGAAGCGAGACATCGCTCAATTTGTGGCTGAATGCAACGTTTGTTGTCGTGCTAAAGCTGAACATCAAAGACCAGTTGCTACTCTCTACCCCACCCCTATTCCTGTTTGGAAGTGGGATGAAGTGGAGATGACTTTCATTGTTGGTCTTCCAAGAAATGATCAGGGACACACCGCTATCTGGATAGTGATTGATCGTCTGTCAAAGGTTGCTCATTTTGTTCCTATCCATCAGGGCATCAATGCTAAACAACTGGCAGATTTATATGTCTCTCAGATAATACCTCTTCATGGTGTTCCTAAGAAGATCCTTTTTTATCAGGGAAATCTGTTTACTTCCAAGGGCTGGCCAAGTTTCAAGCAAGCTATGGGAAGTCGTATACACTTCACCATAATCTATCAGTCATCCCGTAATGATCACCTCGGGAGTCTGAATCAAACTCTTGAAGACATGCTTCGAGCTTGTGTTGTATCTTTCGGTAATGATTGGGAGAAGTGTATTCCATCTGCCGAATTTGTTTACAACAACTGTTTCCAAGTTATCTTGGCCAAATCTCCGTTGGAAGTTCTCTACAACAGAAGCTGTTCCATTCCGTTAAATTGGTCAGAAACCGGTGAAAGACAGTTCTTTGGACCGAAGAATCTGATCAATGAGACCGAAGAAACAGTTCGTATCATCCGTGAACATCTGAAAGCTGCTCAGTCTCGCCAGAAGAGTTATGGTGACCGTCAACAAGATATTCGTTATGATATCGGCGGACAAGCCTATCTTCGAGTCACACCTTTGAAGGGTGTTCATCGTGATGTCATGAAGGGAAAATTACCGCCTCGCTATGTTGGTCCTTTCCCTGTTCTTGCAAAAAGTGGGGATTTTGCTTATCGTCTCCATCTACCTTCAACGTTCCCACAGATTCATGCTACATTCCATGTCTCACAACTTCGTCATTGCTTCAAAGATTCCAACCGTGGTGTTGATCATGAAACCATTGATCTTAAGGATGATCTGACCTACCGAGAATGTCCTGTCCGTATCCTCGAGGCAGCTGAACGAAAGATTCGATGCCAAATCATCAAGTGCCTCAAAGTTCAGTGGTCTCATCATTCTGAAGCTGAAGCAACCTGGGAACAAGAAGATCGTTTACATTCTGAGTACCCGTCCTTCTTTGCTAAAACCTAGGAATCTCGGGACGAGATTCTTGTAAGGGGGGTAGACTTGTAACATCCACCTTTTTGTAATAAAGTGCTTGTGTGTTTGTGGTTGTGATCATGTCATGTCATGCATGCATTTTTTGAACCTAAGCTGTGTTTAAAACAAGTGCACCAAAATTTAATACCGGAGTTTATTAAAATCACTTAAAAGTGCCACATTAAAACGATGGTTTAAAATGGTGCAATTTTTGCAAACCAAAAATATGTGAGGTTGTAAATTTAACAAGGATCACAAAAGTAATTTTTTTCAATTTTTGTTCTTTACAGAAAAGCCCCCAACACAGTTTTTGAGTTGTTGTTTTAAAAGCAGCAAGGACCTTTTCGCAGTTTTTGGAAATCTCAGGGGGTTTTCATAATTGTGCCTTTGTCTTCTTCCTCATGACAGTAGATGAGCAGATCGACCACGTCGCCGTCTCACCCGCCACCTCCTGCTTGTCCTCCGAAGGATAAGGGCGATAGAGCCGCCCCCGCACCCCTCTATTCTCTCCTCCCCTCGAAGCTCCTCTTCTCTGTTTCTTCCGTGTACAGGCACCCAAACCGGAACCAAACCCTACCGCCCGCCGGTAACCGCCGCTCCCCGCCGGCGAAACGGCTTCCCCCGCGCCCCTCCGAGATCCCTGCAGGCTTCACCACCCCTGTCTCCTCCTCCTCGAGCCCGCACGACAGCCAAGGAGCCCGGGAGGCCCTCAATTTCGCGCCAGACTCCCTCCACGGCCGCCGCCGTCTCCACCTCGCCGCCGACGATTGCCGGCCTCCCTCTCTGCCCCGACCACCTCATCTCGCTCACGGTGAGGCCCCGAACGCCCTGGTGCCCTCCTCCTCCTCCCTCCCCCTCCGGTTCTCTCCCTCGCCGCCAACCGCCGTCCGCCGCCGCGCACGAGCCCGCCGGCGAGCTCTCCGGCGACCAATCGGTCCGCCGCGAGCATCCCTGCACTCCCCGTGACCTCCTCAACCCTGTGGTATATTTTGATTCGAAGAATCTCGCACGAAATCCACGAATTTCAGAGCTCTGTGCCAATTTGGCCTGGGATGATGTCACAGTGACATCATGCCCACGTCACAGGTGGTTTCCCTGTTATTTCTTTTAAATGGAAATCAGCTGACACGTGGACCCCACGTGTAATTTAAATTACAGAAAATTGAATAAAATTGGAAATGCAATATCTTTTAATTGCTTAATCAGAAAAATGTGTTCAATATACCATTTTGTTCATAAAAATATAATCTACATGTTCATATCATTTTCATACATTTTTGACAAAGTTGAATTTTGAGTATTATTTAAATCATTTAAAATAAAGAAAATATGTTTTTATTCAAGAAAATTAGAAACTTGCAAGTTATATGTCAAAATGCTTAGAATGATAAGTGCAACCTAGTTATGGTGTTCTCAATCCTATTTGAGCACTTTAACTTGTCACACCTCTAGGGTTTGCCCGAATCGGCCTCCGAGGTCCACTTCGGGACTAATTTCACTAAAACTGTTTCGTTAACATATGAACCCTAACAACCCATGAGATATGTTTAGTCTTATCTTTAATGCATTCAAATGTTCATGCATACATATTGAGCATTGCATCAATGCCTGTTTTGAGTGTTATTCTCTTTCTTTCCGGTGTTTGCGCTTATCGGTAGACCTCGAATCCGGAGTGAAGTTCAACACCCCTGTTGCCGAATACTTGGTCTAAACAACCAAGTCAAGCACTTATTTCCTGAAGCTTTCTATGGTTTTCTTGAAGCAAGGCAAGCATAACCTCTTATCTGCCCATATCTGTTTTCGAAGTGTTTTCCTTCTCGTACGATGCATGCTTTACAAAGTATCTTGAGTCAATAGATAGAGTTATCCTAATTATCTGCATAAACCAGATATCATGATTCAATGCTCCTAGCAGACATAGGATTTGTTTGTGTGTATCGCCACAGCTTCAAATATGCCATGCTTAGTCATACATGCATGTTGATCTCTGCTCCATCCGGTTGATGAATCAGAGTTACGAAATGAATCTAGTATGATAGGATGACGTGGTAAGATTCGAGATGGGTGCTTAACATGATAAAAGGCGTGGATGAGTTGCCACATGGGATGTGGTGATTTTCCTCGTTCATGCCCCTAGGAGCGAGTTCTCGCCTTTGAAGCCAAGACTGATCGTGCAACCACACGGGGATTGGATTCCCCTCGGTTTCAACTTGTCTAGTTTGTTCCATGAGTTGCCTAGTTCGGGCGTTCCATTTGGATTTGCGGGGATGATAAAAACGTTTACAAAACTAGGACGTGGCGGTGTAACAGCCTGTGGCGAGACAGTAGTTGAAGCACCGCTCACAACGATAGAGACCCGGCAGGAGATGGCCACTCCCTATTGGCGGTCCATCTCTACTCGGAGCGACTCATGGAATAGGCAAAGCAAGGGAAAGATCGTGGTCAGCCACCCTCTGCCGGCACATCGTCGGAATTGTGCCAATAGCTTGGCATTAAGAGTCGGTTGATACGTGTGGGTAAAGTTGTACACCCCTGCAAGATTTAATCTTTTCGAAAAGCCGTGTCCGCGGTTAAGGACAACTTGGTGACGGATCCTGAGATCAAAGATAACATTGAACATGACGTAAAAGATGTTGGCAATGAATGTTTAGTTTAAGAGGTGGTTCCAGTTATCGGTGCTTAAGATGATGCTTCGAAGGTTCTGAAGGCAATACCCGTGAGAGGGTATTCTTTTAAAAGATTTGTGAAAAACTTCAGACTCCCTCTATTCGAAACAAAGTTGGCTTTACGCAAAACAAGCTTCATAAACCCTTTTTGAACAAACAGATATATAATAGGTTAGTTAAGTCTTGTTGAGTACCTCCCGTACTCATGTTTGCTTCAATTTGGTTCAGGTGGAGTTCCATACCTTCGGTGGTGTTTCAACGTGGACATCGACGGATAGTTTGGGGTTTCCCAGGTAGCAGCCTGGAATCTATGGGCTGGGACGTCGCGTTATGTTGCAGCCTCGTAGGCCTTTTTGGTTCTTGTTGATTAGCAACATATTTTGCTTTCCGTTGTCTGATGTAATGTTGGGTCGTGTGACCTCTGTTTGTAAGCTATACTCTAGTATTACTTGCTCGATAAAGCTTCATATTTAGAGTACTGCTTTGATCGGTTGTTGGTTTCGAGCTCATTGTTATACAGTTTTGGCTATGCCTGCATAGTTGTCGCAGTCGAGGGGTTGTGGAGCCGATGATCCATGTCCGAGCCCGCCTGTCGATTTGATCGGCCTGGGGCAAGGTAACCCCAGTAACCCTCGATTGTTGTTGCACTTTCTGGACACATAGCGGCTCTGTATAGCTTTGGTCCCGTTTCCTTCAGTTTCATCCGACTCGTGGACGCTTTGATATGCATAGTTGGTTACGACTAGCATGGATACAAGGAGTAGTAGACCGGGGATCCGGACTACGTGCCGATGAATCCGGTCTGCCTGCCGTTGTTTGTTGCGGCCGGGGCTGGTAACCCTAAAGCCCTTGTGAGTGCATGGCTAGGAGCACATAACAATATGTATATCTCTGGGTCCGGGGTCTGACACCAAGTAATGGCCTGAGCCTCATTCACACCCTCACAGGTGTTCCTCAAAGTGCTCCACCGAGTAAGATACTCGCGGTCGGTCTCCTCTTCCCGCTGCTTGCAAGCGGGCAACTGTTGCGGCCTATTCGGCCTCTTGTAGGTGCTGGTGAAATTGCTGATGAAGGCTTCCGAGAAGTCTAGCCAACAATTGATACTGTCCTTGGGCAGGTTGTTGAGCCAAGTCCGAGCTGGACCCTCTAGCATTTGCGGAACATACCGCACAGCCCATCTCCGGTTGCCGCCTGCAATGTGCACGGCCGTGACATAGCCACTCAACCAATCTTCTGGCTTGGTGCTGCCATTGTATCACTTGGTCCCCCTAGCCAACTGAAAATGGTTCACGGAGGGCTCCTCCATGATGCGGCGACCAAAGCAATCTGGGCCAGGCGCCCCCCTGTTCTCGAGTTGCGCAGACCGATTGATCCGGTCCAGCTTGTACCTTGCATCACTGGGCTCCAACATGCGGTCACCCAGACGGTCAGTGACATCTCTTGGATCAGCATAGCTGGCTAGCCCCATTGCCGAGTAGCCATCATCATATCTGTTCTCCTGCACAACAGCGGGCTGCACCACCGGGTTGGCTGCTGGCGCTGCTGCACGCGGCTGTGCTGCAGCTGGCTGCTGCGTCCTCTGCCGAGTAGGCTGAGCGGATGGACGCCGAGAAGGTCCCTCGTTGCCTCCATCTTGCCTCTTGCTGTGAGCTTTATGGGCTTGATAGCCCGCTCCTGCAGAGTTGTGTTTCTGACCGGGCTGCCGCGGCACAGCATGCTGTTTCGCGGCGACAGCAGGGTCGTACACCTGCATCTGTTTGCTTTTACCAGAGTTCACACTCTGGTCTCTGTCCCCATCGGGAAGCGGCGATGACGCCTGGTCATGAGATCTCACAGCACGCGAGTGCACAATCTGAGAAGCACCAGCACCCGGATTGGCTTTTCGGAACTCCTCATTCTGCCTAGCAGCCTCTAGCACTAGCTCATTGAGGCTCTCCTGCTGCCTAGCGCGCGCGTCGCCGGCGAGATTCGGCAGCTCAGCAGCTACAGCCTCTGCAGCCCTAAGTGTTTTTGCGGGGGTACTATACTTGGGCCTGGTAGCAGTGTTTAGTCTAGCGGACTGGCTAGGAGCCTCACCCACTACTGCCATCTCAGCGCCTAAGTTGCGACGAGTAGCGCCTAGCTTGCTAGGCTTCCTAACAACAGGAGTAAAGTCGTGAGCCCTGTTGTACTCATTTTGGTCTAGGTTAAGCTCAAGCCTAACCCTATCCAGTTCCAGGTGCTCAGCGAGTAGCGCTTGACGCTGCTGGTCGAGCTGCGCCCTCATGGTCATGAGCTCAAGCTCGGTGGGAGGCGACATGCCCATCCGCACGGCGGATGCCGGTATCGTCGATGTCGTGGAAGGAGGAATGTAACCCGGGATGTTGTGGGGCGCCTCGTAGGGCTTGTGAACCTTTTGGGCAGCACTTGGGCCAGCAGGCTCCTCGATGACTCCCGCGGTAGCGGCCACGCCCTTCCCGGCATCGGTAGCCGGGCCTGTCATCATCACCTCCACGCTGTCCGCAGAGCAGCCAGTTGGCTTTCCGCGGGCAGCGAGCACAGCAGGAGGATCTTCCGCGACGAGCACCTCCTGTGGGAACTCGCGGAAGACGGTGGTGGCGACGTAGACCAGGTGCGAGCCAAAGGAGAGCACCGAGCCGCCTACCGGCATAGGTCTACCGCCGAAATCTCCGGCGTTGTCGGTGACGAAGTCGAAGGAGCCGAATCTGTGAAAAAGGCCACAGACCACGCGCTCCCCAGTAGCAGAAATGAGTCTCGTCCGAACATGGACTCCAGCCAGCGCCGCTGGTAGCCCCATGGTGGGCGCCAACTTTCGTGGTGGTATCACGGCAGATGCCATGGGATGGCTAATATGCTGGGGCCGATGGACGCTGGAGGTGATCGGGGAGGGATCACACGGCGAGTAGCCGCGTGTAGGATGTCTCAAACACTGCAAACAACCAGATCTTACCCAGGTTCAGGGCCCTCGTGAGGAGGTAACACCCCTACTCATGCCTTTCTCTCTATATGTGTGTTTACCGAGTAGCCACAGTACAAATCAGGCCTTCAGCCGAGTAGCCACTCTAGCTCTCTCTAGTTCTCTCTGTATGAAATGAAGCAATGTTCTGAATCATAAGGCAACGTCCCTCGCGCAGGAGGGGGCAGTGCACCTTATATACTGGTGCCCAGCCGAATAGAATAAGACAAAAAGTACGATTAATGGGACAGGCGCACTGCAGAACAGCGCACGCCTCCGGCTTCTCGCTGACGCGGGCGCCGTAAGTCGTCGCGCCGTTCGGAGATGGGACCTGTCCACCTTGTCAGTGAGATAGGGTAGGCCCCTAGCCCTGTCCTGTCCCCTCTGTCAGTGACAGGACTTGACAGGAGCCTACCGCACTGCAGCCACGCCGTAGCGCGGATAATCACGCGCTCCGTAAGTTGAACCGCACGCCGGTACGGACGCAGGATACGCGGGATCCCTTGTCAGAACGACTCCATTGACTTCTGGCCCGAGTAGGAAATCACTCCCTCTACTCGGACCAACTCCTCTACTCGGACGAACATAACTTGCTTGATTTCTCCTCTTGGCCATTGGCGGGTACGGCCGGATAGAAACCTACCGGGTAGCAAGTACCGGGTAGCCATCTACCCGGTCAAACAGCACCTTTGACCTTGCCTTTAGCCCTTGCCTTACCCCTACTCGGGGGTAACCCCCCGACAGGCTCCGGAAGACTTGCGTTGAGATTGTCTCCGCCGTGTGTAGTGTTGACTTTTGTTGCTAGGGCGGCATGATCGTCGGCTAGTTTAGGGGCGCGGCATTGGGGCTGGCGTGGATGTCGGAGCGGCGGCTCCGGAAGACTTGCGTTGAGATTGTCTCCGCCGTGTGTAGTGTTGAATTTGGTTGATAGGGCGGCATGATCGTCGGCTAGTTAAGGGGCACGACCTTGGGGCTGTCGTGGATGTCGGAGCGGCGGCTCCAGAAGACTTGCGTTGAGATTGTCTCCGCCATGTGTAGTGTTGAATTTGGTTGATAGGGTGGCATGATCGTCGGCTATTTTAGGGGCGTGGCCTTGGGGCTGGCGTGGATGTTGGAGCGGCGGTTCCGGAAGACTTGCGTTGAGATTGTCTCCGCCGTGTGCAGTGTTGACTTTTGTTGCTAGGGCGGCATGATCGTCGGCTAGTTTAGGGGCGCGACCTTGGGGCTGGCGTGCATGTCGGAGCGGCGGCTCCGTAAGACTTGGGTTGAGATTGTCTCCGCTGTGTGTAGTGTTGAATTTGGTTGATAGGGCAGCATGATCGTCGGCTAGTTTAGGGGCACGACCTTGGGGCTTGCGTGGATGTCGGAGCGGCGGCTCCGGAAGACTTGCGTTGAGATTGTCTCCGCCGTGTGTAGTGTTGAATTTGGTTGATATGGCGGCATAGTCATCGGCTAGTTTAGGGGCGTGGCCTTAGGGCTGGCGTGGACGTCGGAGCGGCGGCTCCGGAAGACTTGCGTTGAGATTGTCTCCGCCGTGTGTAGTGTTGAATTTGGTTGATAGGGTGGCATGATCGTCGGCTAGTTTAGGGGCGCGACCTTGGGGCTGGCGTGGATGTCGGAGCAGCGGCTCCAGAAGACTTGCGTTGAGATTGTCTCCGCCGTGTGTAGTGTTGACTTTTGTTGCTAGGGCGGCATGGTCGTCGGCTAGTTTAGGGGCGCGACCTTGGGGCTGGCGTGTATGTCGGAGCGGCGGCTCCGGATATCTTCTTGCGTTGAGGCTGTCTCCGCCGTGTTTAGTGTCGGCTATGGTTGCTTGGGTGATATGGTCCTCGGCTAGTTTTGGGGCGTGGCCTTGGGGCCGGCGTGGATGTTGGAGCGGCGGCTCCGGGTTTTGCCTTGCGTGAGCTTGCCTCTGTTGTGGTAGTGTCGACTATGGTTGTTAGGGCGACATGTTCGTCGACTCGAGTTGTGCTTTTTTTTTTAGGCCTCGTCCTTTCTGTTTGCTTTTTCTATATCAATAAAAAAGGCAAAGCGTTTGCCTCGTAGTGAAATAGCTCATCTTCAGCAAGCAAAAACACCTGGTATGGCCTCCTACCAACTCCCGTAGTTCTCTACCAATTCTAACAATTCCCCTCCAGTTTGGTGCTGCTTCAGCCTTTGGGATTGAGATCGAAAGGGGCTCCCACATAAGAAACCCAAAGGAAAAAAAGATAGAGTTCAGATCTGGCAATTGGCAAATGCTAAGCGACCAGAATGATCTTAAACTGTACATACGTCAATCATCCAACTGTACACACAATGACCGAAACTGAATAAGAAAAGTCACATATGATAGCTTGATCAATCTAATCAGTTCATCTCATCATCGATAGTATAAATATTGACAACAACAAGCTATTGTGTGTAGGGTAACAATACATCTCAACAGTGCAGCAAGGCTATTATTAATATGGACTACTTCCTCTGTATCAAAATATAAGATGTTTTAATGTTTCTATATCTAGACATGTTTTAGTGCAAGATACACAAAAATCTACGCACTAAAACATGTCTAGATACATGTTTAAAACCAAAACATGTTGAGGTTAGAAATTTGATAAGGTTTTCAAATCTTATTTTCGTGTAATTTCCCTCAAATTTTCAAAGTTTTCAACCACCAAAAGGACTTCCTGGTAATTTCCAGAAGTTTTAGGGGGTTATGGGGAAATTTGTTTTATTTCCACTTTCTTCAACCTCTGCCAGAAGGACGAGAGGGCGGCGTCGAGGTGGCCTCGCCACCTCCAGCTTCCAGCACCAGGGGGAGGATGAGGACACCTGGGAGGCGTCAGGATCGAGCGTACCTCGTAGAACCCCCGCCCCCTCTCAAGCTCTCTCTCTCTCTCTCTCTCCGGTCCTGAACCCGACCGAACCCTAGCTCCGCCACGATCCATCGTCGCCGGCAATTTGAGCCCTCCCCCGATGTTCTGACCAGCTCTGGAGCTCTGCCTCGACTCCCTCTTCCTCCTCGAGCACGCACGCGAGCCGGAAAGCTAGGAATCGGCCGGAATCCGCCGTTCCCCTTTGCTCCGGCCGTCGGCCTCCGCCGTTGATTCGCCACCGTCGAGCTCCCTCCGGCCTTCCCGAACGCTCCATCGGGCTCGTGGTGAGCTCAGCTCCCTCTCAGTGCCCTCCCCTCACTCCCTCTCCCCCTCTAGCTCGCTGTCGTCAAGGACCGCCGCCGCGGTTGCTCGTCGCCGGGCTGCCTCCGGTGGCCATAAAATGGCTTCACCGCCCTCTATGGGTAGCGCACGCTCATGCGCGTTGAACGCGCCAAGTCGCGCTTCCCCGTGCACCTCCAGTCGCCGTCGGCGAGCACGGCAGGCCTCTGCCAGCCAGCTGTGATGTCACGGTGACGTCTGCATGACGTCACCACGGGGCCCTCTTGTCATGGTTTTAATCTTTTTCGAAAAATATTTTAAAATAAGAAAATACAATAACAGGTGGGCCCCACTTTTTAATAAATCCTGAAAATGAATTAATTTTGGAAAATCAATAACTATTGTTTTATAAGTCAGAAAAATATAAATGAGATATAGAAATGTTCAGAAAAATGTAAACTAAATGAATATGTCATTTTCAAACATATTTGATAAATTTAAAAAATGTGCATTATTTGAATTTGAATTAAATCATTAAAAAATGGAGATAATAAGTTTTTATTCAATAAAATCAGAAAATTACAAGTTATATACCAAAATGCTCAAAATGACAAATGCAAAATAGTTATGATGTTTTCAAACCCATTTAAGAAATTAAAGTTTGACACACTTTCAGAATTGCCCGAAGTGTCTTCTAAGGTCCATTTCGGAGCTAATTTCAATGAAATTGCATAATTGCCATGTGAATCCTAGCAACTCACCGAACATGTTTAGTGCTTTGTTTTAGTGCATTAACTTATCCATGCATACATATTGCGCATAGCATCGATGTCATGTTTGATTGTTGTTCTTCTTTTTGGTGTTATTACTCCTCGGTAGAATGCGACTCCGAAGAGAAGGCCAACAATGCCATGGATGACTACTTGATCTTAACCGACAAGTCAAGCACTTATTCCAGAAGATATATCTATTGGTTTTCTTATAACCAAGAAAAGCATAAACTCTTATCTGCTCATATATGTTTTCGAACGACATTTGATTCTCGTACTTTGCATTCAATTCCAAATTATTTGATGTCAGTAGATATAATTCTCCTATATACTGCATTGCCTCAATATCCTGATACACTGCTCCTAGCCGCCATAGATTTTCTTGTGCGCATCGCGAGAGCCTCATATTAGCTTCGCTTAGCCATACATGTTTGTTTACCTCTGGTTCATCCGGTTGATGAATCAGAGCTGCAAGAACCTAGTATGATATGATGACGTGGAAAGTTGAGCAATGTGTGGTTAACTTGACTAAGGCTTGGACGGGAGGCCACTTGGAAAGTGGTTGTTTGTCCTGTACTTGCCTACCCTAGGAGTAAGGTCTCGCCGAATAAACCAAGACTAAGCGTGCAACCACACGCGGGGCCTAACATACCGCGCTCGATCAACTACCTTGTTTGGCTCTATCCGTGAGTCACGTAGTTTGGGAGTTCCATCTGTGCGTGAGTTAAAAACATTTTGGAGGTGTGTCGTGGTGGAGTCACGGCAGATGCCATGGGATGGCTAAAGATGTGGGGACGAAGGACGCTGGAGGTGCTCGGGGAGGGATCACGCGACGAGTAGCTGCGTGAGGTATGAAGTAAACACTGCAAACAACACGATCTATCCAGGTTCTGGGCCCTCGTGAGGAGGTAAAACCCCTACTCCTGCCTTTCTCTATGTATTCTGGTGTCTCACCGAGTAGCCACAGTACAATGTTCTTGCTACCGAGTAGCCACTCTTCTCTCTTTGTGATGAACTAGGTCAAGAATCTAGGGTTTCCTCTGTTCTAGTATGCGATCCCTTATGCGATGCCTCACGCAGGAGGCGGCGGGGCACCTTATATACCTGGTGCCCAACCGGATATGTCCAAACCTAGACAAGTGTCGACATAGTGTGCACATCGTCCTTCTTCCGGGTTCCCGCTGACAGCTTTGGTTCCTAATCTTGGCTGCATCTGGAAAGTCGTTGGGCAAAACAAGGGGACAAACTGGTATCACTGTGCCAAACACAGAGTAGGGCCCCCTTATCCTGCGACGGCCTGCTTCCATGCTGTCACTGTCAGGCAGGCCGGTCCCAGATGAACAGTAGTTCGAATGCTGCCAAGTACGGACCCAGGATACGCGGGATCCTGTGTCAAAACGGCTCCTTTGACTTTCTGGCCCGAGTAGGTTCCCGCCAATTTTACTCGGGCCAACTCTTCTACTCGAAAGGACAGAACTTGATTGATATCTCCTTCTGGTCATCTTGAGGTGAGACCGAGTAGCAGTCGACCGGGTAGCAGGTACCGGGTAGTCGGCTACTCGACCAAACCTCTCTTCTGTAAGTCGCCTTTACCACTTGCCTTTACCCTACTCGGGGGTAACCCCCCGACAGCAGTCCCCGAAGCTGGTTGAGTCTTGCGAACTCGTTCACTAGGCTCTGCCAGCTTGAAACCAACTTTTGCAACATAGCCCTTGAACCTCAAGATGCCGAGTAAATGACCTCCGAGTAGTACTCTAGAAAGTACCTTGAGTTTTGAGTTTCCTGTCTTCCGAATAGCACCTGCTTTCTACTCTGTAACCGAGTAGAAAGACTTAGAGAATTTCTCCTCTATTGTCTCTGCAGCTCAGAGCATAATCCAGCCTTCCGTGTCGCAACTGGACACGTGGCAAGCATCCGCGACCCCGTCGTTTCGCTGCCACGACACGACGTGTCACGCGCCCAGTTTTCACGGGGCGGGCCCACTGGCTCATTATGTCCCATCACGCGCAGTAATTGGCCACGATCTGGTAGTGGGATCTGCTGCGGCCGTTACGCGTGCGCCTCGCGCGTGCGTGCGTTTCCAGCCGGCCACAGACCCCATCACACGCCACGATCGATCCCACTTCCCCAATGGTAACGGTAAACCGCGGAGAGGGTATAAATACCTCCGCCGGTAACTTCCTTTTCTCCTCCCTTCGCACTTTTCCCCTTTCGTCTCTCTGTTCTTCTCCGCCGCCGAGCTCTCCGCCGCCGCGCAACCTTTCGCGCCGCTGCGGATTCTTTTCTTCCACCCAATCTCTCCGACTCTCCACCATCCGCGCACCCCTTGCCATGGCTGCTCGCGCCGGCTGGGCTGGCTCGCACGTCACCGCCGAGGATTGCGCCTGGCTCGTGAACACCCGGAGGGTTCCTCCTGGTGTTCAGTGCCGGCCGTCCGACGGCGAGCTCGTGCCAACCCCGCAGGAGGGCGAGCACGTCGTGTTCTTGTCGCACTTCGAGCGCGGATTCGGCCTGCCGGCCTCCGACTTCCTCCGCCGCTTCCTCGACCACTTCGGTCTCCAAATGCACCACTTGCCACCAAACGCCGTCGTCTTCCTCGCCTACCACGCCGTGGTGTGCGAGGCCTTCCTTGGTATCCATCCCACGACGGATACCTGGCTGAAGTACTTCCATCTCCGCCAGCAGACCACCGGGAAGAAGGAAGGCGCGGGCGTGCCGCGCGCAACTGACACTGGCTGCGCCATGATGGTGCAGCGGTCGGGAACCAACCATCCCCGTATCAAGGGGTTGGAATCCGTCCGAATGTGGCAGAAGACGTTCCTCTACGTCAAGAACATCCCCGCCACCGAAGGAGGAAAGGTAACTGACCGAATCAATCTTCCCGCTTGGAGCAACCGTGCTCCCACCGGGAAGAACTGGAAGACGAAGCCCTCCAACGACCTCAACGCGATGGAGATAGAGGCGCGGCTCGGGGTCCTAATCAACGAGGGCCTCAAGAGTGATGATCCCGTGGCGTGCTGGATCAAGAATCGCGTTCTGCCTCTGCAGGACCGCTGCCACCTGATGTGCTATATGGGAGGCCCCCGCGACTGCACCAGAACGACCACCATCGAGCTCGGCAACGCGGATGTTCCTGAGCACGCAAGAGCTATCCTGACGATGAACCTCGGCGAGCATTGGCAGTATGGGTTCATCCCATTCAGCCGCACGAAGCCGATTCCGCGGGTACGCTCTTCTTTCTCTGCTTTCTGTATATGTATTCCGAGTAGCAAACTTCCTCTTCTCGCCGCGACTAGCAACCGCATTCGGTACCGAGTAGAGTACTTAGCTGAATTGCCTAGGCTTAGTGTGCTTTGTGCCTGCACGCCTTGTCGGGTAACCTACTCGGGAACAATTCTTAGGCTTAATATGCTTGACGGCTGCACGCCTTCCCGAGTAGGATGTTCAGTAAGTTTGCCTAGGCTTAGTGTGCTTTGTGTTTGCACGCCTATCCGAGTAGAATGCCTTCCTGCTACTCGGCTAACATGTGATATTTCTTTGTTCTTCAGGTCCTCAATCGCCAGCTCATGGAAAGGTGTGAACGTTTCGAAGGCAATTGGTTTGCTGATCGAACGGAGGATGATGATGCCTCTTTTGAGGCTGCAGATCAGATCAATCTCCCCCACTCCCCCACGATGGAAAGGCAGCGCGCAGAATCGTCTCTCCGCGACTGGCCTGAGGACGAATTTGAGGGTAACTGCGTACTTACTTTGCTTGTTTGCGAGAAGCACCAATCCATTTGTTTGTTGTTTCTGATTCGCTCCTCTTCCTTTCCTGAATCCGCAGAGGACGTTGATGAAGAGAACGAGGATGAGGACGAGGACGAGAACGAGGGCGATAGAGCCCTTGAGGTCAATCCTCTTTCTGTCGCTGCACCCGCTACTCGCAAGCGGACTGGCAGCAGCGCCGTAGAGCCCCCCGCCAAGAAGAAGAAGCTGACCGAGAAGACGACCAAGAAGGTCGTGAAGAGAACCAGGCGAACAATTTCCTCCACCACCGCGTAAGTTTCTTCTCGGTTGCATGTTTCTGTTTGCTTTGTTCTTCTCGGTTGACTCCCAATCCTTTTCCTTCACTGTTTTCTTTTGTCTTCCTCTGCCTTTTTCTTATCTTTGATTCCAACTTCTTTTTCAGAGCCCCCTTGAACGCGGATGCCGCTCTTGCATCCAGCGAGACTCAGAAAAATACCACCATTGATGTCGACAAGTTAATCGACCTCGATGGTGACGAGAACAATGCCGCCAATGCATCAACAGAGGGCACTGATGCCCAGAACGCTGAGCCAGAGCCGCAGGATGCTGCTCATCAGGAGAAACCACCTTCCCCTCCAGCCAGAGCCGCCGAGGGGAATCAAGATCAAGATACAGAGATGCACCACGATGCCGCCGTCGAGCGGCCAGGAGCAGAACAGGAGCAGCCAGCCACAGACGCTGCCGGACAAGGGGATCCCGCTGTCGAGCAGCGGGTAGAAGATACCGCCATGACCGTGGAGTATCCCCTGAGCAGTGCGCAACCAGGCGCTGCACAGAGTAGCGCGCAACCGGATGCTGCAGGAAGTGGTGGGTCCGTGGTACCACCCATTGATCAAGGCTCTGCACCGCCAGATTCCTCCTTGGTGCCACAGACCAAGGACGCAGCCAGCCCTTCTGCCGGACGAGTAACCAGGAAGCAAGCCCTAGACGCCCTGAAGGAGGCAGTCGAGAAGAGGGCAGCCGAGAAGAAGGAAACCGAGACTCAGAAGTCCGAGAAGCCAACTTCCGAGAAGCCACCTGCTCAGAAAGAGACAGCAAAGAAGAAGGCTGCCGACAAGCCGCCGCCGACATCAGCTGGCCAGTCCAAGCAGCTGGTCATCCGCAATCCCAGTGCGGTTCCTGCCGCCGCTACGATAGCTGATCAACCCCTCTACCCGGATTATATGGTGAAGGTCAGCCAACAACGCCAGATTGGCCTTTCCGTCGAGGACCGGAAGATTGCTCTTACAAGAGGAAGGAAGGCCGTGGCGACGGACTCCAGGCCCCCGGCCCCCGTCTCCATTGCTTCTCGGGGAGCTCAAGACCAAGCGATAACATCCCAGAGCCTCGAGCAAGTACTCGACCTCATTGGCTTCATCGACGCCAAATGGGATAGCAAGATTCTCGGCACCCCCAACTGGAACGGCATCGATTTGGGCGACATCGACCACATGCGCCAAGATTGGAACAAGGTGGACTTGGGTTGCAAACCCATGACCGTCTCGACCACCTCTGCTACTCTGGCCGCCAAGATGTTCGTGCACCGCAAGAACGCCGAAGATCTCGAGCAGTCTTATGCGGTAAGCCTCAACTTATCTTTTCCGAGTTGCATCTTCACTTCTTTTCTACTCTTTCTCTTTTCCTTATCCATTACCCAGTCCCGGAGATTCTGGCCGAGTAGGCAGACACTCCTCCGAGTAGCCGCCTTCTCGGGTGGAATCTCAAATACTTTGCCTGACACTTGTTTCTTTTGCTTCTCAGAATAGTGTATTGAAGCGGACCAACTTGCACCGCCAACTTCTCTGGAACCACGCCATTGCCAAGAGGCGTATTGCCGCCCTTGAGAAGGAGAAGGTGATCGCCGAGGAAACCGACAAGGAAGTCATGAACAGTACCATGAGGCTGTCCGAGGTGGAAGGTACGTCTTTAACTGCGCGGTTCTTGCGTTTTTTGTTTACGCCCGCTTCTGCTTTCTTGCGCTAACCATTTCTACTCTGCAGGGAAACTGAAAGCCCTTGCTGACGAACACGACAACTGCCGTGCTTTTGTTGCGAATGCCGAGACCACTATCAAGAAGCTTGAAGGTAAACCTCTGTCTACTCGGTTTGCCTTTGTGTCTGTTTCCTTTGCTTCTCTGCTAACCGTGCTTTGCTCTTTTCAGAAGATCATAAGAAGTTTGTTTTAGAGCATCAAGATTGCCTCAAACCTGCTGAAGTGGAGGTGCGACTAGTAAGCCAGTCTGCAGCTCTGCAGAGTGCACATACTACCGAGATGGAGACGTTGCAACTCCAGCTGCAGAAGGCACTCCAGGATGCTGTCAAGCTTGGTGACGAGAGGGACAGAGCCATCGCCGAGAAGGCAAAAGCCGAGACAACCTTCAATTCCAAGATGAAGGCCCTCGAGCAGGAGTGCGAAACGCTGAAAAAGGCCAATGCTGGGTACTTCACTCAGTTGGACGGACTTCGCTTGCTCGAGGAGAAGCACATTTCCAATGAGGAACAATGGAAAACCCAGTTGCAGCAGCTGCGCCACGAGCTTCACAGTAAGTTTCCTCCTTTCTGCATCTCTTCTTCTCGGTTCTGCCTCTTCTCGGATCCTGTGACTGAATTTCTCACTTGCTTTTGTGCAGAAATCTTCCCTGATCTCGTGTCCGCTTGCGCGCCTGCTTTGGCCAAGGCCCGAGCAGCTCGTATTGAGAAGGGCGAGGACGCGGATACCAGAGCCGAGATCGAGGACAGCCTGCTGGTGATGCGAGGGCACTTTGAACGCCTAGCCGGCGTGGGCACCGACTTGGTGCGTGTCGGCTTCGAGCTCCACAAGCTATTCTGGCCTGAAGATTCCGCGCCGACAACCATTGATGGCCTTGCTCTGAAACTGCGCAATGTGAAGGCCGAGTTGAAGAAGTGGCGCGCCTCGGGAGCTCGGGCAGGCGCTGATCTGATGCTGCTCTGCGTCGCCTCCTGGTACGAGAATCTGAACATGCAGGTCATCCGCGGGAAGCGCGCCAATTCCAAGTGGGAGATGGATCCCAGCTGCGTGACCACGCGCCAACTGATTGCATATGAGGTTGCGGAGTGCGCGGATACGGCCACCTTCATCGATGGCCTCCCTGAGCCCGACACCGAGATGGAGGAGGACGAGGAGGAGGATGAAGAGACAGATCCCGAGCTGGGTTTCTTCGATTCACCCCAGGGCAAGGCGAAGGCCGCGATCATCGCAGGTAGCGATGAAGAGACCGAGGAGATCGACACCGCTGCCCTCGAGTTCGGCACCTCATCAGGAGCCGCTCTCGACGACACGGTACGCCCCCAAGGCCAAGCCTCTGGTCCATCCGAGATGGAGCAGTCCGCCACCGTCCACGCGGAAGCGGATGCGACCAGGAAGCCGCGAAGGCAGCTGCAGCCAGCTCGGAGGCGGAGGCCAACCAGACCGCCACCGAGAATGAAGCAGCCCAGGCCAGCACTGACAACATCGCCTCTTCAACATGATCTTATCCTGCAAGCTTTTTCACTCAAACACTTATCAGATCCCCGGGATGCCGGGTGCAGATGTATCAGACTCATTTACATTTTCTCTTGCTACTCAATTTTATTTCCACTTGTTATCTTTAATTTAATCATTTTAAGCAGCCCTGGCTCAATGCCGGGTTGCGTTTCCATGCGAGTCCCCGAGTTGCGTTTCTTATTCACCCTCTCTTTTCATCTCTGCTCTACCCGCAACTTGTTGCTTTTTTGGTATTCGAGTCACAAGAGTCAAAGAGTAGAGCTGCAAATACTTAGCCGCTAGAAACAATCATAGTAACGCAGCCCACCACTTAGCCGTAAAGACGAAACAGAGAACAAAAGTAACAAACACTCTACTCGGTTCCTGCACTTTTTCTTCCTTAGCGATTTTCTTGTGCTCATTGACCTTTTGCTTGTTCTCTTGCTTGCCATGAAGCCAGTTTTCGGACAGCAGCAGATTCGAAGAGTTGGCATATAGGTTTAGACACAGTACTCAATACGCTTATGAGTTCTGAAGTGAAGCAACCGAATAGACAAACAGTAAAGCCGAGTAAAAACACTTATAGCAATTTGGGCGAGGGCAGTCCCCGAGTTCAATTTCAGATTGCAGAGTAGAATTAAGAATACATACACATTTTCGCTCACGAATGGAAACGACGGAGTAGAGCTACATTCCAGGGACGCTTTGATTCCTCTCCAGCTTTATCTTCCCTGTTCGCCTGTGATGGGCGCACATCTACAAGGTAGTACGCATCATTGTGCAGCGCTTTGCTCACAATGAAAGGCCCTTCCCATGGAGGAGACAATTTGTGCATCCCGGCTGTGCGCTGCACAAGCCTAAGGACCATGTCTCCTTCTCAGAAAACCCTTGGGTTCACCTTTCGGCTATGATAACGCCGCAGGTTTTGCTGGTAGATAGCCGAACGTGGCAGAGTCAGCTCTCTTATTTCTTCAAGCAGGTCAACGTCGTCTTCTCGAGCTTCTCTCGCCTCCACCTCAGTGTAGAGGGCTACTCGGGGGGGAGTCATGCTCTAAGTCTATTGGCAACACGGCCTCAGCCCCGTATACCAAGAAGAATGGCGTGTAGCCGGTTGACCGGTTAGGGGTAGTCCTTAGACTCGACAACACCGCTGGCAACTCGTCTAGCCAACACCCAGGTGTTTTCAGCAGTGGCTCAATCAGCATTGGCTTTATGCCAGCCAGTACCATACCATTTGCTCTTTCAACTTGCCCATTGGAGGCAGGGTGCGCGACTAACGCAACGTCTAGCCGGATATGCTTATCTCTGCAGAACCGCACCATTGCCCCTTCTGCGAAATTGGTGCCGTTGTCGGTGATGATGTTGTGCGGGTAGCCATATCTCATGATCACATCCTTCACGAATTTCACCGCTGTGACCCCATCGCACTTCCGAATAGGCTTCACTTCAATCCACTTGGTGAACTTGTCCACCATGACCAAGATATGTGTCATGTTGCCTTTAGCCGGCTTGAAGGGGCCAACCATATCCAGGCACCATACGGCAAACGGCCATGTGATAGGAATTGTTTTCAACTCGGAGGCAGGCATGTGAATCTTACTTGCGAACATCTGGCAGCCATTGCACTTCCTCACGATATCTTCAGCTTGCTGCAGGGCTGTGAGCCAGTAGAAGCCATGCCGAAAAGCTTTCTTGACCAATGCCCGAGAAGAGGCGTGGTGCCCGCATTCTCCTTGGTGTATCTCTACCAGGATCTCTTCTGCTTCTGCTGGGTCCACACAACGTTGCAGCACGCCAGTGGCACTTCTCTTGTGCAGCACATCTCTGACTATAGTGTAGCCCTTGGATCTTCTCTGAATCTGTCTTGCAGCCACCTCATCTTCTGGTAGAGTGCCGTCCCTTAGAAAGGATAATATGGGCATAGCCCAACTCGGTGTCTCCCACGTGGGAAACACTGGTTCGTCCAGTTCCATTGGGACAGGCACTTGTGGTTGCTCAGGAGGAGTGGGAGCGCTTCTTTGTAGCCCAGATCGGTTGGCGAGAACCTCCTCAATGAATGCGACAGCCTCCGGGTTAAGGACAGCAGTCCCCGAGTAAGGAGTGGCAGTCCCCGAGTAGGGAGTGGCAGTCCCCGAGTAGGGAGTGGCAGTCCCCGAGTAGGGAGTGGCAGTCCCCGAGTAAGGAGTGGCAGTCCCCGAGTAGGGAGTGGCAGTCCCCGAGTAGGGAGTGGCAGTCCCCGAGTTTCCTGCAGCATTCTCCCAGTCAATATCCATGGGATCAGATTCCTCATCCGGCAGAGAAGGAACGAAAATGGATTCCGAGTTGGGGGAAGGCTTGATGGATGGCTTCCTCAAATGCTCCAAGGCAATCCCTGCCGGGATGGACTGCCGAGAAGATCCCAACTTGGATAGCTCATCTGCTGCTTCGTTCTCTGCTCGGTGAATGTGTTGGAACTCACAGCCTTCGAAGAATCCAGTCATAGACTGCACCAGGAAGCGATACGATGCCATATTGGCATCCAAAGCATCCCAAGTGCCCGAGACTTGCTGCACCACCAGATCTGAATCTCCATAGCATATGATGCGCTGCACGCCAACCTCCTTTGCTACTCGCAAACCATGCACCACTGCCTCGTACTCTGCTACATTGTTGGATGTCTTGAAGTGAATCTGCAACACATACTTGAGCTGATCTCTCTTAGGTGACGTAAGCACTACGCCAGCACCAAGGCCTTCCTTCACCTTTGAGCCATCAAAGTGCATCCTCCAATAGTTGGAAACTGGAGCAGGAGGTTCATACTGCATCTCGGCCCAGTCCACAAGAAATTCCGCCAGGACCTGAGACTTGATGGCTTCTCTTCTCGTATATGCAGGGGCATACGCAGCTAGCTCGATCGCCCACTTGGCTACTCTGCCACTCGCCTCCTTGTTACCCATGATATCCGAGATGGGAGCAGAACTCACAACAGTAATGGGGTGCTCCTGAAAATAATGTTTCAGCTTCCTGGCGCCCAGGTACACACCATATGTCATCTTCTGGTAATGCGGGTAGTTCTGCTTGGAGCTAGACAGCACCTCACTGAGATAGTACACTGGGCGCTGCACACTCTTGCCTTCTTCTTCTCGTTCCACCACAATCACCATGCTGACTACTCGGTTAGTCGCAGCAATGTACAGCAACATTGGCTCCTTGGGTAGCGGACTAGCCAAGATAGGAGCACTAGCCAGCATTGCTTTCAGCTCGTTGAATGCCACATCCGCTTGCGGAGTCCAGACAAACTTGTCACTTTTCTTCATCAGTTGGTACAGAGGCAGCGCCTTCTCGCCCATTCGGCCCAGAAATCGGCTCAGAGATGCCAGGCAACCTGTGAACTTCTGCACATCCTTCAAGGATCTCGGCAAAGACATGCTCTCAATAGCTTTTATCTTTGAAGGATTGGCTTCAATGCCCCGACTAGAAACCAGAAAACCGAGTAGCTTTCCAGCCGGTACACCAAAGGTGCACTTACTCGGATTCAGTTTCATTTTGTACTTGCGTAGGTTAGCAAAGGTTTCCTCCAGGTCGGCAAGCAGAGTATGTGTTTTATTCGTTTTGATGACAATGTCATCTACGTACACCTGCACATTCTTGCCGAGCTGATCGTGCAAGCATTTCTGCATGCATCTCTGATAGGTTGCACCCGCATTCCTCAAGCCAAAACACATGACACGATAGCAATAAGCCCCGTACGGGGTAATGAAGGCAGTCTTTATTTGATCAACAGGATTGAGTGCAATCTGGTGGAAACCAGAGTAGGCATCTATGAAAGACAGCAGTTCACAACCAGCAGTGGAATCGATCACCTGATCGATGCGAGGTAGCGGGAAAGGATCCTTGGGGCATGCCTTGTTCAAGTCGGTGTAGTCGACGCACATACGCCATGCGGTAGCAGCCTTGGGATCCTCCTTCTTCTTCTCGACCATGACCGGGTTGGCTAACCAATCCGGGTGCAGCACCTCCATGATGAAGTTACTTATCAGCAGTTTGGTGATCTGGTCACCGATGGCCTTCCTTCTCTCATCTCCAAAGCGGCGCATTGCCTGCTTCACTGGTTTGGCGTCAGGACGCACATGTAAAGAGTGCTCAACCAACTCCCTCGGGACTCCTGGTAGATCGTCATTGGACCAGGCGAAAACATCCCGATTCTCACAGAGGAAGTGGATGAGCTCGCTTTCCTATTTCTCCGCCAACCCGGAGCCAATGATGGCTACGCGGTCGGGGAACTCGGGGTCGACCTGGACCTTCTTTGTCTCCTTGGCAGCTTGGAAAGCAGTACCGTGCTGGGTACTCGGCACACCTTGTGCACCGGCTTGTGCGGACTGAGCCATGGCCACCACCTCATACATCTTCTTCTTCTCGGCGTCAATCACCATCGACTCTGCCAGCTTGGAGCTAGCTGATGCATACTCTATGGACTTCTTGTAATCGCCAGCGATAGTGATTATGCCATTGGGGCCAGGGATCTTCATCTTCAGATATGCAACATGGGTAGAGGCCATGAACTTGCTCAGAGCGGGCCTGCCGAGTAGAGCATGGTAAGGACTCTGATGATCCACCACCTCGAACTGCAGGCGCTCTGTGCGACAGTTATCCCTGGTGCCGAATAGCACATCGATCCACACTCGGCCAATCGGGTTGCACGAGATCCCGGGCACAATGCCATGGAAGGTGGTCTTGCTAGGCAGCATCATGTTCTCGGCCAGGCCAAGCTTCTCGAGTGTGTCCTTGTACACAATGTTGATGTTGCTGCCGTTGTCGATTAGCACCTTGCTGAACCTCACATTCTTCTCGGGACCCAGGAAGGTAGGATCCAGCACCAAGGCGTAGCTACCCGGATTGGGCATCACCTTGGGATGATCTACTCGGGACCACCTGATCTCCTGGTCACACCAGTACATGTAGTGAGGGACAGCAGGAATCACTGCATTGACCTCCATGGCCCGCCTGTGCTGTGATTGCTTGTCGACTGGCTCAGAGGTGAAGATCATGTAGCTCTCGTGGTGCTCTTGGTACTGATTGGAGCCATTGCCCCCATTGTTGCCATTGTTGTTGTTGCCCTGGTAGTTGTTGTTGTTGCCTCTGTTGTTGTTGTTGCGGTTGTAGTTGTTGTTGTTGTTGCGGTATCTCTCATTGTTGAAGTTCTGGTTGGCTCCTAAAGCCACCTGGTTCACATTCTCTCTTCTCGGGTACACTGGCGGCCGAGCTGCGGGTGCGCGAGTAGGCTGCACATTGGCGTTGGCTGCTGGCAGAGGAGGAGGAGGAGGCAAGCCATCACTCTTGATCGCCTCCCACCATTCGCATTGCCGAGTAGTGTGGTTAGCAGGCCTCGAGGGGTGGTGAGTGTGAAAGCTGCATGGGCCATCCTTCATGTCGTCAAAGACAAACTTCTTCGGCTGCTCGGAGTTCCCGCTACCCGAGTGAGAGGTGCGAAATGGCTTCTTGTTGCCTTGGCCCTGGTTCTGGTTCTGCCCGTAGGCTCCAGCAGGTTTCTGCCTCTGGCTGCCACCAGCTCCAACAGTCACTGCATTCACCTCTTCAGGATCATACCGAGTATCTACTCGGCGCTTGTTGCGGAACTTGTTGCGCTTGCTGTTGCTGAAGTTTCTTCTCGGCTCGGAGGAGTCCATCAGTGGCTGAGTAGGATCACCGAGTGCGTACTGATCCGCAATCTTGATGGTCTCCGCCAGAGTGTTCGGCATCTCCCTTTGCAATCTCTGCCATAGCATACTGCCATGCCTGCATCCCTGCGCAAACCAAGTGATGGCCTGTGCTTCATTCACACCCTCACAGGTGTTCCTCAACGTGCTCCACCGAGTAAGATACTCGCGGTCCGTCTCGTCTTCTCGTTGCCTGCAAGCGGACAGCTGCTGTGGCCTATTCGGCCTCTTGTAGGTGCTGGTGAAGTTGCTGATGAAGGCATCCGAGAAGTCCAGCCAGCAGTTGATGCTGTTCTTGGGCAAGTTGTTGAGCCAAGTGCGAGCTGGACCCTCTAGCATCTGCGGTACATAGCGCACAGCCCACCTTCTGTTGCCATTCGCGATATGGACCGCGGTGACATAGTCATTGAGCCAATCTTCAGGCTTGGTGCTGCCGTTGTAGCTCTTGGTGCCCCTCGCGAGCTGGAAGCCCTTCACTGAAGGCTCGTTCATGATGCGCGGGCCAAAGCACTCGGGGCCAGGAGGACCCGTGCTCTCAAGCCGCGCTGACAAGCTGATACGATCCAACTGATGCCTTGCATCACCAGGCGCCAACACGCGTTCACCAACACGGTCATGGATATCATAGCCAGCCATCTCCATAGCCGAGTAGCCATCATCATACCTGTCCACCTGCACAGCTGCAGGCTGCTCCAACGGGTTGGCGACTGGCGCCACTGCACGCGGCTGTTGCCTCTGCCGAGTAGGCTGAGCTGCGGGTTGCCGAGAAGGACCTGGACGCGCAGCATCTCGGGCACGGCTTTGAGCTTGGTGGGCTTGAGAGCCTGCTCTTGCAGCGTTGTGTTCCTGCCCGGGCTGCTGCGGCACAGCAAGCTGTCTCGCGGCAGCAGCCGGGTCATACACCTGCATTTGCCTGTCTCTGCCCGAACGCCCGCTGCGGCTCTTCTCGCGGCTGGGATGCGGAGACGAGGCCTGATCGTTAGATCTAGCCGCGTGCGAGTGAACCACCTGCGAAGCCCCAGCACCCGGGTTGGCCTTCCGGAACTCCTCATTCTGCCTAGCAGCCTCCAACACCAACTCGTTGAGCCTTTCTTGCTGCCTGACACGCGCATCGCCATCTAGACGAGGCAACTCGGCGGCTACAGCCTCTGCAGCCCTAAGTGTCTTGGCGGGTGTGCTATATCTGGGCCTAGTGGAGGTGTTTGCGGTGGCGGACTGAGCAGGAGCCTCTACAACTGTCGCCATCTCGGCACCAAGATTGCGCCGAGTGGCACCTACTCTGCTAGGCCTCCTAGCAACTGGCATGAAGCCATGAGCCTTGTTGTACTCAAGCTGATCTAGACTCAACTCCAACCTCACCTTATCCAACTCCGCCTGCTCGGCAAGCAGCTCCAAGCGTTGCCGCTCGAGCTGCTCCCTCATGGCTAGAAGCTCGATGTCGGTGGGAGTCGGCATGCCAGGTCGCGTAGCCGACGCGGGAATGACCGTAGACGTGGAAGGCAGCAAGTTGCTCTCCTTCTCGTAGGGCCGGTGAACCCTGCCACCAGCAGCCGGTGCATCAATCTCCTCGACGACGGCCGCAGCGCCAGTAGCGGCTGCGCCAGTGTTTGCCGCCAAGCCCGTCACCATCACCTCAGCGCAGTTCGCACAGCGGCACGCGGGCCTTCCGCGAGCAGCGATCACCGCGGGAGGATCCTCCGCGTCATGCACCAGCTCGGGGTACGCGCGGTTGGCGACGGTGCGACGTAGACGAGGTGAGAGCCGAAGGAGATCACCGAGCCGCCCTCCGGCATGGCCCTGCCGCCGAAATCGCTGGCGTTGTCGGTGACGAAGTCGAAGGAGCCGAATCTGTGGACAAGGCCACAGACCACGCGCTCCGCTGAAGAAGATCCCGTCCGAACAGAAACTCCAACCAGCGCCGCTGGTTGCCCCACGGTGGGCGCCAACTGTCGTGGTGGAGTCACGGCAGATGCCATGGGATGGCTAAAGATGTGGGGACGAAGGACACTGGAGGTGCTCGGGGAGGGATCACGCGACGAGTAGCCGCGTGAGGTATGAAGTAAACACTGCAAACAACACGATCTACCCAGGTTCTGGGCCCTCGTGAGGAGGTAAAACCCCGACTCCTGCCTTTCTCTATGTATTCTGGTGTCTCACCGAGTAGCCACAGTACAATGTTCTTGCTACCGAGTAGCCACTCTTCTCTCTTTGTGATGAACTAGGTCAAGAATCTAGGGTTTCCTCTGTTCTAGTATGTGATCCCTTATGCGATGCCTCACGCAGGAGGCGGCGGGGCACCTTATATACCTGGTGCCCAACCGGATATGTCCAAACCTAGACAAGTGTCGACATAGTGTGCACATCGTGCTTCTTCCGGGTTCCCGCTGACAGCTTTGGTTCCTAATCTTGGCTGCATCTGGAAAGTCGTTGGGCAAAACAAGGGGACAGACTGGTATCACTGTGCCAAACACAGAGTAGGGCCCCCTTATCCTGCGACGGCCTGCTTCCATGCTGTCACTGTCAGGCAGGCCGGTCCCAGATGAACAGTAGTTCGAATGCTGCCAAGTACGGACCCAGGATACGCGGGATCCTGTGTCAGAACGGCTCCTTTGACTTTCTGGCCCGAGTAGGTTCCCGCCAATTTTACTCGGGCCAACTCTTCTACTCGAAAGGACAGAACTTGATTGATATCTCCTTCTGGTCATCTTGAGGTGAGACCGAGTAGCAGTCGACCGGGTAGCAGGTACCGGGTAGTCGGCTACTCGACCAAACCTCTCTTCTGTAAGTCGCCTTTACCACTTGCCTTTACCCTACTCGGGGGTAACCCCCCCGACAAGGTGTTTAGGGCGTGACTGGGACAACTGATGGACGTACACGGATCTTGATCCCGGCTCACAGAACAGGTGCCGTCAGGAGGTGGCCAACTCCCTGTTGACGGGATGGCCCTGTTTGGGTTGACTCATGGATAGGGTCGAGCAAGGTAAAGGTCGTGGCCAACCACACTCTACCGGCACATCGTCGGAAGTGTGCCAATAGTTTGGCATTAAGAGTCGGATGGTACGTGTGGGTAAAGTGTACATCCCTGCAGGGCAATCTTCTCGAAAAGTCGTGTCCACGGTTAAGGACGACTTGGTGGAAGATACGAGGTCATAGATAACATGAACGAGAGAATAAAACATGTTGAAAACGAATGAAGGGTGCCTCCTCGGACATGCCTAGAGGGGTGATCCTTGTAGCATGAGATGCTAGGAAATGATTCGGTGGAATGAAAAGATGATGATTCCAGTAGTTGAGTAGCTTACTCATCTGTTTTGAAAACACTCCTTGAGACGTGCTATTCTTCCTTGAGTTGGAGAAATAAATATTGCTTTACGCAAATTTACCTTCATAAAACCCTTTTCGACATAGCAGATATATAATAGGTTAACTAAGTCTTACTGAGTATCTCTCGTACTCAGATTTGCTTAAATTTGGTTCATGTGAAGATCTCACTCCAGTGGTGGTTTCAACATGGATATCGACGAGTTGTTCGGCGTTCCCAGGTAGCAACCTGGAATCTATGGGTTGGGACGTCGCTTTATGTTGCGGCCTCTTAGGCCTTTTTGTTATCTTGTTGACTAGCAGCGTAATTTGCCTTCTGTTGTCTGATATAATGTGGGGTCGTGTGACCTCTGTTTGTAAAACTATACTCTAGTAGTACTTGCTTTGTACAGCTTCATGTCTAGAGTTACTGCTTTGATCGGTTGTTGCTTTCGAGCTAATCGTTATTCATTTTTGGCTATGCCTGCGTTGTTCTCGCAGTCGAGGGGTTGTGGAGCCGATGATCCATTTTCGAGCACGTCTGCCGATGTTTACTCGTCCTAGGCTTGGTAACCCCAGAAACCCTTCATTGTTGTTGCACTTCCTGGACATGTAGCACCTTTGTATAGCTTTGGTCCCGTTCCTTCAGTTTCGTACGACTCGTGGACGCTTTGATATGCATAGTTGGTTATGACTAGCATGGACACAATGAGTAGTAGTACCGATGTTATCCGGTCTACCTGCCGTTGTTTGTTGTGGCCGGGACTGGTAAGCTAGAAAATACTAAAAACATCTTATATTTTGATACGGATAGAGTAGCGGAATGCCCGTGATTTGGTTGTGTTAGGGTAGAAAAGTGCAACTACTTACTTGGTTGTGTTAGGGTAGACCCTAGGAAGTCTCATGACAAAGCTATAACCCAACTCTTGACAAGATTCCTTCTAGTTCACCCGACTAGAGACTTTCAGCCTAATGTCCTGAAACTCGCTAGACAGAAGTCGATGACGGTGAAGCCTGTCCAATCCCGGAGTGGAATATTTGCAATCCAAAAACCATAACACACCTGTACACACATGGTATGGCACCACCTAGGTTGTGGCAGGATTCCTACGCTCCGGAGCCCCTCTCCGGCGAAACCTAGCCCCGCTGGAGAAAAGTACATCTTATCGTCTACCATCTTGACAGGAGCGGAAGAGTCTAGCAAAGTGCAACTACTTGCTTGGTTGTGTTAGGATAGGCCCTATAAAGTCACATGCCAAAGGTATAATACAACTTGTGACAAGATTCCCTCCAGTTCATACGTTCTGGGACTTTCAGGCTATAAGTGCTGAAACTTGCTAGAGAGAAATCGATGCTGGTGAAGCAGGTCAAACTCTGGATTGGAATTTTTGCCATCTAAAATCCATAACACACTTAGGGCTCCTTTGATTCATAGGAATGCTAAAGGATTTGTGTAGGATTGAAATCCTATAGGAAATTTTCCTTTGAAGCTGTTTGATTCATAGGATCATATCCTATAGGAAAAATTCCCATAGGAATCTTGTAGTACAAACTTCATAGGAAAATAACATGAGGTTGGACCTCATGGAAAAATTCCTTCACTCAATCAAACATGTTTCTTCTTCCCATAGGATTTAACAAGACATGCCATCCTAATCCTATGATTTTCCTATTTCTACACTTTTCCTATCCTATGAATCAAAGAGCCAGTATGGCAGCACCTAGCTTGTAGTTGGATTCCGACGATCCGGATCCCCTTTTCAGCGAAACCCTATTTTTTTTTTGAAATTTGCGAAACTCTATCCCTGCTGGAGAAAAGTCAAATTTACCGTCTACCCCTAAACTGGAGCCGAAAGAGGTAGCAAAGTGCAACTGTTTGCTTACTTGTGTTAGGGTAGGCCTTAGTAACTAAGTCCCAATACAAGTGGATTTATTATAAATTGCTAAATGGAATTGTAATTTATTAGAAAATGAACAAGCAAAGTTTGTTAAGAAAATAATAATGGTCTTTGCCGTGTGCTTGAAGATTAAATCATTGTCGTGTGCTTGCACATGGAAAAGATCTGACAGTGGGCCGTGTTAGGATTTAAGCATGACAATTCTTTGCCGTTTGCTATTTGCCATATGTTGCCACACGACAAAGGCATAACATGACGCCCCGTTTGCGCGGCCTTCGGAGTGGATACGTGTCATTAGTCTTTGTCATGCGCATATGCCAATCTTCACCGTGTGTTATTTTTTCTACGAGACCATGTGCTTGTCTTTGCCCGTGTGCGTGTCACACGGCAAAGATTTGCCTTGCCGTTAGCCCGATATCACGGCAAAGGGCCAGGCACACGGCAATGACCTGCTCGCCCGTAGTGATTCCAATAATTGTGGGTTGGGTCTACAAAAGTAGGAGCGAGCAAAATAAATTTTCCGCTATACTTGGTGAGTTTAACCAAATATTAGACGCAACATATTGGGCAGAAGGAGTAGTATATGGCTGAGCTACAAGCGACAGTTGCTAGTCTCTATCCTTGCGAAAGAATATTGTACGCACAACGCTGGGCGTCCCCCGGGGGATAGAAAATTTTCATCCCCCGGTCCCCTGACTGACACGTGTCCCTTTTTTTTGCCTAAATCTCGTATTTGCTCTGTGTAGCAAAAAAACACCCCGCTTTTGCTCCTATGTAGCAAAAAAACGTTTCGCCTAAAAAAGAACAGGAAAAGATAAATCTCGCCGGAGGCTCGCCGGAGACCTCGCCGGAGTTACTGTAGCAATTTTTTGCTACAGTAGCAAAAAGTCAAATTTCACCAGAGCCATCACCGGAGACTTTAACTCGCCAGAGGAATAGCAGAGCAAGAAATTTATTCTAAAAAGGCAAAAACATAGTGTTATTGTAGCAAAAAAATATTCTATTTGAGCAAATAATCGGACCTCGTCGGAACTGTAGTAGCAAAAAATTTGTAAAAAAAAAGCAAAAAAATTACACAAAAGTAGCAAAAAAAATTTGGTCTTCGGGGAGCATCACCCGCCGCCGATTGTAGCATGTTCCTCTGCGCAGGTTCCCGGCCGCGTGCGCCAAGCATGACTCCCCCTGGTGCACGCAGCACCCCCACCCGCCGGTCTCCTCATCCCGCCCGTGGTGCTGGTGGAGCTCCTGGATGGCCTCCCTCACGGCAGAATTGCCGTCCTCAAGCTGCCCTGCTGCACGTACCCGTCGCCGCTGCGAGCTCCTCCGCGTGGCGCCAATGAAGATGAGCGGCGGCGGCGCGCAGGGGGGCGGCCCTGCCGGGCACGCGACGAGCAGGGGAGGCGTGGTCGTAGTCGAGCCAGGTCTCGAGGCAGGCGCGGTGGAAGACGTGGCCGCAGGGAAGGCGGTTCACCACGGCCTCGGCTTCGAACCGGACCAGGCAGACGAGGCAGTCCGGGGCGGCGGCGGCGCCACGCCTCCGGCCGAATCGGGCCGGGCGGAACTTGCTCCTGAAGATCTCCGCTAGGGTGGGGCCCGACGGGGTGAGCTGGTCGGCGCCCTCGCCGTCGTCTCCGGCAAAAAGCGGCGGCGGCGCGGGGAGGCCGAAGAAGACGAGCGCGGCGCGCAGCAGGCCGGCCAGGGCGGCGACGGAGGCCACCGTGTGGTAGAGCATGTAGATCAGGAGGCTCCCCTTGGGCGCCGGCATGCTGGAGATGCCCATCGGAATTAGGGATCGGTCCGTGGACTCGTCTGCAATTTGAGCTTTCTTTCGGGGTGGTGGACAGGGGGAGAGAGAGAGCGGATGGAAGAGCACAGTGGGAGGGAGGGGAACACGTGGTGGGCCTTCGCTCGCGGGAGCGAACCGGGGGACGCAAGCGCGCGATCCCCGGGTGATAACCAGCGTTTCCCATATTGTACGGGGTAATACTCTAATAACGAGTAACGTATGAAAATGTCTTTGAGATTCGGAAAAACGAACACACTCGCTAGGGCAGGGTCCCCGTAGGTGAAGCGGCCGGTGAAGGCTCGACCGACACCGTCGATCGGTCGGTACGGCCCGATTGACGGGTCATGGTAAAAGACCTCGCGCAGGAGCGTCAGCGCAGCCGACCGCGCCTCCACCTCCGCTGGCTGCTTACTGCCGGCAACGCTCCGTCGTAGCGGCGGCGGGCGCGCGCGGAGAACGCCGCTGTTTCCGGAGGCAAAACCGCGCGCGGCACGATCGACTTCGTAGATCCAGTGCACCGCTGCGTATGCAATCCACGGCCGGATTCTACGGATCGGTCGACACGCCGCCGTAGCGGGTAGGCTAACGGCCCTGACGCCGATCTGTCGCGCGCTGCCCGTGACGCGAGCTGTAGCGCCTGCTTGAGGCGTGCGGTCCCTGCGGGCGACTGCGATCGACCGCGCGTAGCGGGAGGTTCATCGGCGACTGGCGTTGGCAGCCGTATATACGTACGAAACATGAGGCGTGGATCACGTAAAGCATCTTGGCTGCAGCGGCCAGCCGTAGGTGCCGCCGGCCGGTCCGTGGCATCGCATCTGGCATGCATGCAGATACGTACCGCGCTGGTTTGTGCAACAAGGGACCGACCGAGCGCGCGCCTGGCCGGACGATCGATCCAGACAGCTTTGGCTCAGGAAAAACTAGGGCCGGCCGCCCACGCGACGTGTCCACATCACTACACGTACGTACTCGATCCATCCCATCGTACGTACGTAAATGCCAAAGGAATCTCCTACTAAACTACTAGTATATCTGTCTATTCTAAAAGCTCTTCCGTGTTTATTCCGCCAATCACATGCATGCATGTTTTCAAATAGCAGGGGTCTTATATATTGACTTGACTAAACATACACATGCTCATCATCGTCTTAATTAGAAATAGTTAGTTGGACTTTGTCACGATCATGGAGAGTATGTTATATACATGGTTTTCTGGTGCATGTCCCCCAATCGTCTTTTGGGTGGTTTTGAATTCACATCACATGCATTGTCCTCCGCCCGTCCGGGACATCTCTTATAGTTTGTATGTAATTTTGTTGGTAAAATTGTCCAGGTCATCAACACCATACAACTACTCCAATGGTTGCATCTAAATTGTCCAATAGAAGAAGAGAGAGTAAATGTTATTGCTCTATATTTCATCTTGAACTTGTGCAAGAGTTGTTGGTTAATCTACATACGACTTTCCTCTCTCTCTTCTCATTTATTTGTTGCCACATCATCGTATGATTTAGGTGACAAAGTTTACCAGCAGCGTCTATCTTACATCTGTTGGAGATGCCTTTAAAACTAGTTCCGTAGATTTCGAATGGAGAGTTTAATGTAGATTTCATCCTCGAAACTAGGCCGACAACTTCACTTGGCACATGCAATGGACGTCGCCGTATATGGGGCAACCAAGGATGAATGGGACAATCTTACTTCGGTTAATTTTGTTAAAGATATTCCATCATAGGTGCTGATTTTAATATCGCTAAGGTTCCAAAGAGAAATGACCGATTTGACACCCATTGGCATTTTCTATTCAATGATGCAAGTGAGGATTTGGATCTTAGAGAGGTGAATATGTCTTCCGTTGTAACTTTAGTGGGTTTTTTTTTTGCGGGAGGAAAAACAGATTTAGCATTATAGGCCGATTTGTCTCCTTAACGAAAAGCTTCAAATATGTCGGTAGAAAGATTGCATCTATTAGGCTTTATTCGGTGGTAGACTATGTAGTCTGACTGACCTAGAAGACCCTTTTTTTAAGGTAGGAACATCCTGTATGGGTTGGTAATCTACATGAGACGGTTAATGAATTTACACACAAAGAAAATAAGTGGTGTGAATTTTAAAGTGAATTCGAAATGCTTACGACAAGGGTCAAATGGTCTTTTCTTCAACAACCAATGTAGATGAAGTGTTTCTCCAATCGGGGAAGAACATGGCACTGACGGAGCTTAAAAAAATCATGGGCGGGCCATCTATAAGAAAACACAAAAAAAAATCTAAACCATACCGGTTCATTAGACATTACTACAGATTTGTAACCGGTTGATTTGTGGGAAGTCGTACGTTGTGGATCTGTTGATGTTGTTCAAATTGAAGCGAGGACAAAGGATCAGTTGCTGGTGCTTGAAGGATCTTCTTCAACATTTCTTGTGTTATCTCTTTTTGTTTTCAAGAGAAAATTTGGCCTTCCATATGGCTGTGCATAATTGAAACACAATTTTGATAAGCAATCCTCCCTGCCATCAAATTACTAACCAAAACTTTGGAAAGAAAACAACAGTATGTTAGAAGGGAAGTTCGACTGGTGCATCGTGCCCATGTCTAGTAGGCGCCTCCTGGCTCTGGGCATCGACACGGAACAGCTACCTCTTGTGTCCTCCATTGATTCTCCCATTTTTTTTACTTGCCTAAATTGCTATATCTAGCCCCATCTCCATGTACCCATGTTTCTACCGTGAGAAGCAGAGAAGAAGACTAAGAACGACAAGAAAAGAGGCGACTTGCTGTGAACGAACCAACAACGATTGTAACTCCAGGCATGTGTGCATGGACTCGGCCTTGGATCAGCTGCATACATGGGTTTACCCACTATCACCAATGTTGTTTAAACAACAATGCGAAGCCTATGTCATTATTTCCTATACATTTCTTGATTGTATTGTATTGAGATGAAGTGATGCTATATCCTATTTTCGTTGGTGAAAACTTGTGTCGATGGTGGTGCATCATCTAATCGATGAATCTTGGAGAATTTCGATCACTGAATTAAGATATTTAGGAAAGTTTAGTATGTAGTTTGTACAAGTTGTAGCTTGTTCGATAGGGTACCAATTATGTGTATCTGACTGCGTAACTGGAGCGATTGCAGAATTTTATTCTTTTGGATTACTTATGTATGTTGATTGAATTTAAATTATCTAGTATATGTCATCAACATGTAACTCGGGATGGATATATTGTCAACATATGTATTCGGGACAATGATGTATTTTATGAAGTATTTAGTGTGTACATTCGTGTGTATTCATGAAAATAAATGTCATGGACATGGTTATACATGCAAGCCAACAAAAAAGATACATGTTCTTAGTAGTTTGAGTGTATTTTTTATGTTACACCCACACAACTAGAAGTTGCCAGCCCACATCAACTTTGATATTGCATCCTTCCCAAACAGAGAGGCACTTAACATTGTGTCAGATATGCTGACCATTTTGATTGAATTCGCAGAAGTAGTGCCATGCCGTGTGGATGATGGGCTATGTTACCTACAATATATGTTGGTAATATTATTTTCTTTATGAAGGTGACCATGAAAACATTACGAATCTGAAGTTGATACTTTTTGCGTTTAAGCGCATGAAGTTGTTGCTTGAACACTGAAGAACTACACATTCGTAGTATTTTCAACGTCAACTTCAGATTCACACACATGTTAAATGGAATCTTGAATGTTGTCCAAAAAATCACGGTGTTCTTGGTATTAATGGTCTCGAAGTGTAAAAATGTGTCCATCCTTAGTAAATGTATTTTCATGCTTCTGGCGAAGGATGGGGAATCTAGATATTCTGTGTTGCGAAGGAAGGATATGTGGCTAGTAAGCGTTGTGAGTGTGGGGCATGACCGTAACCGTATACACACCATCGTAAATACTAATTTTGCTCCTACACAATAGTAATCGAAGTGGCTTTAATTGATACAAGGCATTTGAGTCCAAATCGAAGTGGCTCATACACATGAATCAAGATCCCCCCTCGGTCTTGTAGTTTGTAAATATTTTTAGCAATTTGATTATACAAGGCATTTGAACCAAGCTTAAAAACATTATTCGGGTGGGCGTGGTTGTGTTTTTTTTTTTAATTTTCAACGGGGCATAAGCTCCCACCTATATATTTTTCATTCATCCACCAAAGGGGAAGGGCGAAAAGGACCCCAAAGACATCATGTAGGGAGAGGAGGGTAGAGGTAGCAACAGTTAGCACTACAAGGGGTGGGGCTGGGGGAGAAATTGCAGCGGCCACACACTACGTGTGGTAGAGCGTCGAGCTGTTTGGGGAGAGGATGGCGAGCCAGAGGTCAGCATCAGTCCGGCGTGCTTGTGGCGGACGAGCACGCCACATGACCGCGTCATCTTGATGGTTCTTTAGAAGGAGGGTGAGCGAGGGGGCGTTCCAATTGAAGAGCACACCGTTTGTGCGTTTCCACATATGCCAAAGGCAGAGCAGGCGAAGGTTGGAAGTTGTGGCGTCTGGGGTGGACACTGGCAGCGGGCAAGCGTGAGCAGCCGCAGCAGGAGTTGTCGGCTTGCGTGGCGAGCCGATCGCATCCCAGAAGCTGTAGGCGAAGGGGCAGGAGAATACTATGTGCTCTGTGGTTTCCAGGTTCGCACCATAGATGGCACACCCACTGTACGCAACTTCAATAATCTTCTTGTGGAGGAGGTTCGCGCGGCATTGTATCCTGCTTTGGATGAGTAACCAGGCAAAGAACTTGACCTTGGACGGGGTGTGGTAGCGCCGGATGAACTCGTAGGTGTCGCAAAGCTCACCCCCGAGCATGCAAAGGGTGTAGAGGGAGCACGTGCGAAGCCCACCTCCGGGCGCCGCGCAGAGCCACATCGAGCGGTGGTCAGCAATGTCGTTCAGACGAACATGTGCGAGAGCGGCAAGCAGGGTGCGGCGTTGCGCCGTGGCAGTGTTGGAGAGGCGAGGAGCTAGGTTGGCATCGAGCCTGTCTTGGAGGAGGACGCGCACCATGATGCATGGCGAAATGTTGTGCGAAAACAGCTCGGGCAAGCAGGAGGAGAGAGCGCCGGACGACAACTAATGGTCGAACCAGAACGCAGCGCGCTGGCTGACGAAGTGATGAACCTTGGATCCGGCAAATAAGGATACCTGGTCCTAGGCCCAAGACTGAGGCCCAATACGGGAAGCTCTGGACTACTCTAGAAGGTCCAGTTGAAGCCCACCCGCAATGCCTTGCGGGATAAGATAGGAAACTTGTAACCGACATAAGTCGAGAGTTCGAGTCCTCCCCGGATACGGTTTGGGACCTAGCCACCTATATAAGGCCAGGAGAGCCACCGGGAGAGGACCAAGCAATACCGCATCATCAAGCTTTGAGCTCGAGATCGTACTCTCGACTTGAGCAATCCCCCATTGTAACCGATCTATTCGATAATACAGATCGACAGAGGCAGGAGTAAGGGTTTTACCTCTACGAGGGCCCCGAACCTGGGTAAATCGTGCCTCCTGTCTAGCCGACGATCGCCACCAGCGTCCACATGTTCTCCTATTCGAAACCCTATGGGTTCACCCGAGGGACTTGTTGAGATGCAGATTCGACAATTGGCGCCGTCTGTGGGAACGACGGGCGCTGGATCTCCGGCGTCTTCGGCTTCATCGACAACCAACTCGCGTTGGAAACCTTCGACTTCGACCCCAACCAACCCGATTCGGATCGGATCTGTCGTAGTCACCCCTCACTCGCCGGAATCACGCCCGGAATTCAGCAATCTGGAGAAAAGCGTCACCTTGACGTTCGGGAGCTTCAAGTTCTACACCAACAAAGACAAGATCCTCCACTTCCCTGAAGACTCGGGATCTGAGTCAATTTCCATCCTAGGAGCTGTCGATTCACGACCCTACTTGGCGAAAAGTGGCGAGTCAATCCGCCTCAACACCAGCAATTTCCATACCCTCTCTACAGAGGAACCCTCTCGGGCCAGGAAGGCCTTTCGAGTTACGCCTAGGACTCACAAGCCACGTTTGGCTCAAGTCTGCATGGCAGGATCGGAACAGCCACCCGCAGAGACTGAACAAAGCGCGAAAGAACGCGCCGAGATCAATGTTTCACGAGACGCCTGGCTCCGAGCAAAGGAAGCCATCCGCACGAGCAAACCACCTGCAGCCGGGGTCCCACACGAAGACATGGTCGGCTACAACTACCATCTAGTGAGAGCGGCCACTGCTATCAAAGAAGCTCGAGAAGATCTGGTCGTGCGAAAAAGAATGGCGGACGAGTCAAGCCAATGCCGAGCGCAGCTATCCCTATCACCTTCCGTCGGGAACAGTCCCCAGAAGAAGGGACGCGCCTCGAGAACCGCGATTTTGGACGGCGAGTCCTTAAGCGGAATCAGCAAATCACTTATGCGTGTGGACGAAGATGGAAACATCCATCTACAAACTCCCGCAGCCGCGATGCTGGCCGCAGCTACCTACATGCAGATAAATCAACCAGGGGAAAACGATCCCCGCGCGGAACAATACAAGCAAGTATAAAAAGGACTAGGCATGGCAGCCGCAAAACTTGCCTCCTATGACCGCAGGAAGGCGGCCGAACAGAAGGACAAAGAAGCACCCCGTGGACGTAGGGGCACATCACCCGACAAGGAAAAATCGCCCCGCCGAGCACGGGGAAAAGAAGCCCGACGACGAGGAGATAGCCCGAGTGGCAGCGATAGCAGCCCAAGGGGCCGAGACCGTAGCCGCAGCCCGAGAAGAGGTCGAGACCGCAGCCCACGGAGGAATCGAGATTGTAGCCCGCGAGGAAATCGAGATCGCAGCCCGCGGAAGGATCGAGACAGCAGCCGCTCGCGACATCGCAGCAAAGAACCGAAGGGATACGCCAATCGAGATGAGCCCGGATACAATGCGCGACCGGACATCGCCCAGCGCAAGGTCGATAAAAGTCGGGCGGCCAGAAATCGCGCGCGCTCCCTATCCACATCCTCCGATGATGAAGTCTGCGGAGCCCTATGCTTTACCCGCAGCATCCGCGAAGCACCGCTACCCAAAAGGTTTAAGCTATCCACGGAAGTACAGAAATACGACGGTTCGCAGGAGCCTTCTGCCTGGTTGTCGGATTACCTCACGACAGTAAAATGCCAACGTGGGAACAAAAACACAGCTATGCAATACCTCAACCTACACCTAGTCGGTGCAGCTCGCAGCTGGCTCGAAGGAAGGCCGAAAGCATGCTACGGGTCCTGGGACGACCTAAACATAGAATTCTGCAAAAATTTCCAAGCAACATACAAACAGCCCGCGACCATCGAGGAGCTACGGGCTTGCAAGCAGAAAAGTGGCGAGTCTACTCGCGAATATATTCAGCGATGGACCGCGCTAAGGAATACGGCGGGAAATATATCAGAAGAAGTCGCGGTTGAAGCATTCGCCAAAGGAGCACGGCGAACCTCTTTCAGAGAAGAACTGGGGCGACTAGCACCCAAAACCATGGGAGAATTGATGGCCATAGCTGATAGATGGGCAAATGGCGAAGACGCAGTGCGCAACGAGAAAGATTCATCCCCAGCACATGATGACGACCGCCATGGCCGAAAGAAAAGAAGAAAGAACTACGACCATGATGATCGAGAAGAATTCGTGGGAGCGGAGTTCACCAAAAACCGCGACAACGGATATCGTGGCAAACGCGAGTGGAAACCTAAGCAAGAAGAAAAAAACCCCGAGGAGGACCTCGACGGTTACTGCACGCTACATCTATTTACAGATAAGCGGACAGGCAAAACTAAGGCAACACACCTTCTCAAGGATTGCCGAAAGTTCATCGAAATCCACGAGGCCCTCCTGAAGAAAAACAGAGCAGCCACTAGCCAGGGTTACCCGCAGTTTCCCGGAGGACGAACTCAAGGATTTCAACAACCGCAAGCCCTGCCCCCAGCGGGAAACCAAAACGCAATGCTAGCCGCGCTGCCAGCACCACCCGCCCCAAATCAAGGAGCCAGCGGGTACCCGAACCCAGCAGGTCTCTTAGGCATGATACAAAAGGTCTGTCCATCACGCAGAGTTCAGAAGACAAATACGCGACAGCTCTGCATGGCTGTGCAAACTCCAACTACAAGAACTGAGTACCTGAAGATGGCGGAGCATCCGATAACCTTTTCCAAAGAAGACCACCCTCCGTGAGTCTATCGACCAGGACACGCCGCACTTGTCATACAAGCACAAATTGGCAATTACGAGCTGGCTCGCGTGTTCATGGACGGAGGTAGCGGCATCAACATCATCTACGCAGACACACTCCGGCGTATGAACAAGAATCTGGATGGACTCGCAGAATCAGAGACATCCTTCCACGGGATAGTTCTAGGAAAAGCAGTCCGTCCACTCGGTATGATCAACCTAGAAGTGGTGCTAGGCAACCGAAGCAATCACAGGCGAGAATTCCTCGACTTCGAAGTTGTCGATTGGCCCTCACAATACCACACCATTCTTGGTCGAACGGCGTTCGCCAGATTCATGGCAGTACCACACTACGCATACCTGAAGCTCAAGCTACGTGGAGAATATGGCACAATCACCATCGACGGCGACTTTCAAAAGTCCAACAAGTGCGACATTGAATTCAATGAGATCGCTCAATCTTTCGGGATGCAGGAAGAACTAGAGGAGATAGCAAAAACCACGGATCACTTCGTGATGCCCCTCACCAAGAAGAACGCTCCAGAGCTCGAATTCAACACAAATAGTAGTACCCGCAAGCATCAAGTACACCCGACGGATTCTGCGAAGACGGCGATGGTGTCCACCACCCTTTCACCAGCATAGGCAAGCGCGCTCGTCGAACTCCTCCGTGAGTACTGGGAAGTTTTTGCCTGGCAGCCCTCAGATATGCCAGGAATACCCAGGGAGTTTGCCGAGCACTCACTCGAAGTCTACAAGGACGCAAAGCCCATCAAGCAGACCACCCGACGGTTTTCAGAACCCAAACAGAAAGCGCTCGGAGAAGAGATAAACAGATTACTCGCAGCAAAATTCATCAGAGAGATAAAAATATCCACTTGGTTAGCAAACCCAGTGCTGGTCCCGAAGAAAAACACCAACATCCTTCGAGTGTGCATCGACTACACGTCGCTGAATAAACACTGCCCCAAGGATAACTTTCCCCTCCCGCGAATCGACCAAATCGTGGACTCCACTGCAGGCTGCCAACGCCTCTCCTTCCTAGACGTCTACTCAGGATACAACCAGATCCGTATGAAACAAGAAGACGAGGAAAAGACAGCATTCATCACACCTTACGGTGTATACTGCTACACGACAATGCCCTTTGGCTCAAGAACGCAGGCGCAACGTATCAGCGCTGCATGCAAAAATGCCTCGCCAAGCTCATTGGCAAAAACGTACAAGTGTACGTTGACGACATCGTCATTAAGACTTGAGTGGAAGATACGCTTCTCGACGATATCAGAGAAACATTCGACGCGTTGAACGCATACCGAATAAAACTCAACCCGACCAAGTGCGTCTTTGGCGTCCCCGCATGACAACTTCTCGGGTACCTGGTCTCCGCTCGAGGAATTGAAGCCAACCCGGAGAAGATACAAGCAATCTTGACCGTGAAGGAGCCCACCAATCTACGCGGAGTCCAACAGCTCGCCGGACGACTAGCCGCCTTGAGCATATTCATCGCACGACTAGGCGAACATGCGTTACCCTTCTATAAACTGTTGAAGAAGACGGATAAATTCGAGTGGACACCTGAAGCAAAGCAAGCATTTGCAGATCTGAAGCAAACACTACAGAGCAGGCGTATCCTGGCTACACCACACGAAAGGGAACCGCTATACCTATACCCAGCCGCAACAAACCAGGTGATCAGCACAACCATCGTAGTAGAAAGACCAGAAGAAGGCAAGGGATATGGAGTGCAAAGGCCAATTTACTACATCGGTGAGGTCCTTTCGCCATGCAAACAGCGATATCCTCACTACCAGAAGCTTGCATACGGAGTCGTCCGTACAGCTCGAAAGCTTAAACACTACTTCCAGGAGCATACCGTAACGGTGCTAAACGACGCATCACTCGGTACTATAATGAACAATCCAATGGCATCAGGAAGAATAGCGAAGTGGAGCATCGAGCTAGGCGCCTGGGACATCATCTATGCAGGACGCAATTCCGTGAAGTCACGGGTACATGTGGAATTTCTGAGCGAATGGACAGAACTACAAACACCCGGACCACCGGAATATACGAGTAACTGGATCATGTACTTCGACGGGTCAAAAAGAAATTAAGGAGCTGGAGTTGGGATCGTCCTAATATCACCGAGAGGAGATAAGTTGCAGTACGTCCTGCGATTGGACTTCCCACCCGACGATCCATCATCGAACAATGACGCAAAATATGAGGCCTTGTTACATGGGATGAAGATGGCAATCGCATGTGGAGCCACCCGGTTGATGATCTATGGCGATTCTAATCTCATCGTGCAACAGATAATGAAGGAGTGCGACGCTATCGCAGAAAACATGGTCGCCTACAGGGACATGTACAATCTACTCGAAGGAAGTTTCAAAGGATGCGAGCTAAAACACATTGCGAGATCCAGCAACGAAGAAGCAGACAGGTTGACAAACATGGGGTCCACAAACACACCCATACCGCCAGGTATATATTTTGAAAGGATGATCAAGCGTTCAGTCAAGGTGAAGAAAACTGCTGAAGCACCCACAATATTGGAGACAGAGGTCAGCCCACAAGTTGCTATCATCGAGCTCAGCCATGGCATCTCACGACAAGTTTTTCTGGTCGAGCCAGTCTGGACGCAGAAATATCTCGACTACTTGTCCGCCAAACAGCTCCCAGCAGACCCTCGCGAGGCTCGACAAATAGTCACACGCAGCAAATCTTTTCGGGTACTCAACGTTGAGTTATACAAGCAGAGCATCTCAGGCATACTGCAAAGATGCATAGCACCCGAAGATAGCAAGGAATTACTACGAGACATACACCAAGGAGATTGCGGACATCACGCCAGTTGGAAAGCAACCGTGGACAAAGCTTTTCGAGTAGGATTTTACTGGCTTACAGCGGCCTGAGACGCAAAGGAATTGGTCGACAGGTGCAACGCTTGCCAGCGATTCGCACCCAAACCTCACGCTCCCGCTACAGAGTTGCATATGATACCTATCGCCTGACCCTTTGCACAATGGGGGCTGGACATGGTAGGGCCATTACGGAAGTCTACACCCGGTGGATACACACACTTGCTGGTGGCAGTCGACAAATTTACGAAGTGGATCGAAGCAATGTCAGTAACCTCGGCTAGCGCCCAATGCGTTGTCAATTTCCTTGATTCCATCGTCTGTAGATTTGGCGTACCACACAACATCATCACCGACAATGGCAGCAACTTCACGGCAAAGGAAACACATAAATTTTGCGAGGAAAAGGGAACCATCTTCAAATTCGCTTCAGTGGCTCACCCGCAAACCAACGGCCAAGTCAAACGATCCAACGGATTAGTTTCGGCTGGCATCAAGAAACGACTACTCGATCGCCTACATCCAGCAGCAGGACATTGGGAAGAAGAGCTATCCTCCGTGCTATGGAGCCTCCGCACAACTCCTAATCGATCCACAAATTACACAACATTTTTCATGGTATACGGGGCTGAAGCAGTTCTTCCCGAAGACGTCAGATTCAGCGCCCCACAGGTCGTTGCTTACAGCGAAGAAACCTCTAACAAGGCACTCGCAGACGATATGGACGCACTCGACGAAATACGCGACATTGCACTCGAAAGATCCGCAGTATACCAACAGTCGTTGCGAAATTATCACAGTCGCCGAATACGCCACAGAGCTTTCGCAGTGGGAGATTTGGTGCTACGGCTCAAGCAGAAAGAAGGACACAAGGTCGAACCACCATGGGAAGAACCCTTCATAATACACGAAGTTATCCCAGGTGGTGCCTATCGACTAAAGAACCCGACGACTGGTGGCATCTACTCCAACCCATGGAATGTTGCACACCTCCGCAAATTATATCCCTAGATTTACCTTACTCATACAAATAAGGCTTTACTAGCCATCTTGTAGCCCGAAATACATGACTTCTCAGTCATTTCAATTAATATACATGGTTCTTCAACCATAGCTACTCGCAATATCCATCCCTACGTGCTAAAAAACGGGCACACACCCCGGAAATACACGGGGGCTACGCCTAAACTTAGCACAACATGAATAATTTCATATACACAATGTTACACACAAGGTAGACACCTTACAAAGTTTTGAGCAACTATACAGGATACACACATCCTATGATTACATATGGCGACGAGTGTTTTCCTCGGCTAACACCCGATCCACTTCTTCCGAGGTCAATCAAATAATCTCCTCTGCGGCAGGCCGAACAACACTATAATGATGGGACATATCGACTCGACCATCAGGAAGCATAGCCACAGAGTTGAAATTCACCTATGGATGCCACAATCGGACGAAGGAGAGCGCCACTACCGCACCACAGATCATCTGATTACGGACACACTCGCGAATTTCTCCTTCTCACCCGAAAGTTCTGAGGAGATAGCTCCAATATTCTGGACCCCTCTCCAATGGATAAAAAGCGGAGTTCACAACAATCAAAATCTCGTGGAAAGAACTCACGAGCATCTTGGCCTGGATTACTCGATACTTCAAGGTAGCAAGCACAAAGCCTCGACTACGATCGGACCAAAAGTTATTTGCATGGGGCTTTGAACTACCGGCTTCGTGAAGAATATGGTTCTCCACCCACTGTTTCTCACTCCTGTCATCTGGCTGAACAACTGCAAAGAAAGGCACATGATCAAAGGATAATAGCAGATACAGAAAGCCAGGGGGCTGAGATACTTACAGAGAAAATCCCTAGCAACAACCGCCAACTCATCCATCAAAAACTGCTCACGTTCAATCGCAAGTTTTTGTTTGGACTTGACCACATCCGCCACCCCGCGCAAAATCTTTAGTTTGCGCTCACCATCCGCAACGCGGTCACGAAGGCCGTCAAAGGTGCCAACAACAGCAACAAGAGGATCTACTCGGGCAGCGGACCCACTCGAGGACTCCGCGAGAACTCCAGTTACCTGGAAGTTAAGGAATAAGACGCTCCATTTGAGAAGTAACACCACCTATCGACAGGTGCTCGAGGGCTACTCCCATTGTGAGAACTCATGACAACTCAATCACAGGAAGCATCTCAAGATGTCAAAACAACATTTCAATTAAAAGCAGAATATGGGAATACATCCCAAGGTTCATTACATCAAAAGCACAAACTACGGAGAAACTATCCTAAGGAGCTGCAGATGTGCTTCCACTCGCAGCAGTGTGCCCCCCTATGACTAGCACGGGCAAGCAAATCGGACAACTTCCGGGTAAGCACTCCAGCTGGATCGCCGAAAGGACGAAGTGCTACCTTTTTGCCTGTAGCAGCGTCGACACGAAGGTTCGAGTACGCCTTCTCCAAGCCTGCGACTCCGTGCGCCAGTGCAAACTGGATAGCAGTCTTTGCTCCGGACTCTGACCGAGCAACCGAGTAGGCATCAAGGAGATTGCCCTCCATAAAGACCTTCAGAAGATCACTCAGCAGGGGCGGGACCGCAGCGTCGACCAGAAAACGCCCATAAAGCTGCGTCAACACTCGAGTAGCATCGCTAATCAGGATGCAAACCCCCGTTAGAATGATGTCGGAGTTGAGCGCAGGAATCTGTCAAGGCGTCCACTCGTTGAACCTCGGGAAGCTCAACAACGACACCAAGAAGACCTGTAGAAAGATAAGTCAAAATCCAAAGAACTGACCAACCAGTCGAGAAATAAAGGATAAGTACAACTCACCTGCAAAGCGCTGGGCCAAAGGACGAAGGAAGTCGACAAGATCGTTATCTTGCTTCGTGCCAGTCTCTTCCAGTTTCTTCAGGGCGTCTTGGGCATCCGCAAGCTTTCCCTCAAAGTCAGTCGACTGCTTACGAGAGGATTCGAGCTCCTCTCGAGCAGTTTCCAACTGAGCCTCCAGGGTGCCTACCCGAGTGACAGCAGCCACCTTCTCGGCCTTGAACGCGTCGATTTGAGCTGCACAAGCAACAAGTTTGAAACCCAAAGGAATTTATGTGAACGGAAAAATGAGATAAAGGAGTCGATAAATTTACCTCGGAGAAGCTCATTGTCCGAAACAAGTCGACCGCGATCCGCCCGAAGGGTCACGCATTCTGTCTCGGCCGAGATAACGCGACGGCCAACGTCCGCAAGGGAATCAAGAAGGGACTACAGAAACATGGAGATAAAAAAGTCAAAGAGGAGAAGATTGAGCCTATACACGATTGCAAACATTCGAGTATAGCCTCGGGGGCTACTCCCATCGGGAGCACTGCCGTGCACCCGATAAAACGAAGAGAGAGATGGTCTTTGAGCCTGTAGCCAATCATACATGATTAACTACAGCCCCGGGGGCTACTCTCATCGGGAGCACTGCCGTGCACCCGATAAAAAATCCAAACAGACAAAGTGAAATATGAAGAAGAAAACAACAATATTTACCTGGCCTTGAGCTATGGAAAGAGGGTCTGCCGAGCTACCCGACACTTCTTTCGGAGTCAAAGCTCCAACAGCAAAGCTAGGGATCCTATATTCCGTAGCCACAGTGGTGGGAGCTGCACTCGGTGAATTCTGCACGGTGCCAGTAGTCGCGGTCTCACCCGCAGCAGCAGCTCTCTTCCTCTTGAAAAGAGGAAGGGAAGAGACGAACCGCCTGGGGCTGATGGATTGGAGACTATCATGAAGAACAACAATTTGTCAGAAGAAACAAAAGGAAACATTCGACTGGAACAAGAAAGCATGAACTTACTCGTCGTCGTCATCATCCAACATATCCGCGTTCCAGGCGGTATGGATCTTCGGCAAGGAAGGAGAAGGGGCGCGCGCACTTAGCGGAGTCATGATGAGGGGCTCCTTTTCAGGCGACTCCTTACCCAAGGAGTTATCCTTGGAGGTGGCTTCATCATTCTCCGATCGGCGGCGTTTGCGGATGCAGAGGTCGCTGCCGGATTCCTCCGCGTCATCCAAGAAATCGTGCTCGAAGCTCGAATCGGCTTCGGCAACGCTGGTGTCGGCTGGGGCGTCCAGATTGCTCGCCAACAAGTCCGAGACCTCTTCTCCGGAGATTGGCGGGTAGCAGTTGGCCACAGCTAAACTCTACAAAAAAAAAGAAGACAGAAGAAGAAAGGAAAGAAGAATTTCAGTCAACAAAAAAATTTCGAGCTAGAAAGAGACAGAAGACAAAGAAAAACTCGAACTTACTTCAGGTGGTGGAGGCCTTAATGCCTCAAAAGCCGCGACTGGGCAGTCGGAGAAGGCCTCGCCGTCTTTCAAGCTGGTGATAGCCGCAATCTTCTTCTCGAATTCAGCATTCGAGAGTTCTTCTCGGCTCACGCGGCTGGGATCTTCGGCGCCCTGGTACTCCCTGGTACTCCCACATCGTGGAGGGCCTCTCCTGCAGGGGCTGGATCCTGCGCTTGAGGAATATGCTCGCCAGGTGCAGGCCGTTCAGCGCCACTCCTGCGGTTTGATCACGGAGAGCGGCCACCTTGGCGAGTAGCGGGGTAACAGTCCGATTTTCTTCAACTGAAAGTTTGTGCGCCCAGGATTTCCGCCTCTTCAAGACAGCGAACGTGTGGAACTCGTGGACTCCACCCGCGCTATTGTCGATGACGTAGAACCATTTCTTCCTCCATCCTTGGGCGGAGTCGATGAAGTGCATCAGGAAGTAGCCATTGTCCGACTTCGCCTGGATTCCGAAGCCGCCGGTGCGCAACGGCTCCCCGAGCTCAGTCTCTACCCGCGATCTCTCGCGAAAGACGCGCACCTTGAAGAGGGCTTTCCAAAGGCCCCAATGAGGGCGAATGCCTAGGAAGAACTCGCAAAGGACAATGAAGCACAAGATGTGCTGCACTGCGTTTGGAGGCAAATCGTGGAGCTGTATGCCATAGACATACAGCAGAGCCACGAGGAAAGGATGGAGGGGGAAGGAGAGCCCGCGCGAAACGTGATCCGCGAAGGTCACGCGTTCGTTCGCGCGTGGATTGGGTACCTCCTCTTTTTTGCCGAGGCGCACCCGCTTCTCAGCTTCGGGAGGCAGCAACCCTTCTTGTTGCATCCCCTTGATGCTCTTGTTTGTGGTGTTGGGCGAGCGCCAGTCGCCTAAACGCGGAGCAGGCGGCACGGGAACTTCCTCCGTCGCCCTCGACGAAGAAATGGCGGCACTGCGCTTCTTGCCTCCCGCCATGGACGCTGGTGCGAGCTCGCAGAGAAAGGACTGAGGACGAGGAAGACGAAGGCTGGAGAGAATGACGGGAGATTTTCACCGTTTACCCAAGGGCCACCTTTATACACGGCGCCGCCCGATCCTAGCCGTTCGTCGAGCCACGTGGCATCCATCGCAGCTGACGCGTGTGGAGATGAAACGAAAGGGCGGCGAAAGCTGTTTCGTGCCACGATCTCAACAGTGGATCGTGCGCAATTACTGCGCGCAGTTCGCGTAAAAACTGGAAACGACGTCTCGTTTCCGGTCAAAAAGCTGACAAGGTGGGCCAGCGGCTCTGCTATTGCTCTGTCACGTCCCATCGGGAGGATAAAGTGCGCCGTGACATCATGGCGCGCATCATCAAACTGGAAATTTATTCGAATAAAAGACCCAACACGCGAAATAAACTTCGTATGGGCAGATCAAGACGCGGAAACTCATTCGCAAAAACTTTAAACACGAAATAAATTCGTATGGACAAATTATAGCATGAAAATTCTTTCACGTAAAACAAGACCCTAGACACGAAAACTCTTTCGTATGGGCGTGAAGATTCCAGACACGAAAATCCTTTCGTATGGACAAAATAACTTGATTTTCCCACTCGAGAAATCATAGACCTAAAACGTCGCGGGTGCGCAGATCCTGCCACTCCATCACACGATGTCTACACATCACAAACCTGGATTGTTCAGCCGACTAGGCACATCCGGATGCCATATTTTCTCGAATATGAAGGTAAGACCCAAAAGATCTCTCTTGAGGGCCTGGAATCGCACTCAAGCTGCGTCCTCGGGTAAAATTCCGTGTCAACAACACGAAGAAAAATCCTAGAGGACGCGCCGGGTACCCCTATAGGTTAAGTTCGACTCGGTAAGACCTCTACGGCCCAGTCGCAATGATCACCTCATCGGGTTCGAGTCGGAGGTCTCGAATCTATGTAGGCCAGAACTGTTTTTGCCCTAGTTGCAATTAATTGGCCCTGATCTTTCGGGAGAGCCAAGCTACTGCGCCACATCCTTCTGCAAAAAATAGCCAAAAACACAGGCACTTTCACCACTCGATACTCGAGTATTAAACTCATCACAGAGGGTATACACCCTCCGAATGGAAAACGACTATAATAGTCATCTGAAGGAAAGAAAGATCTGAGCGTCTACCCGACTGGAAAAATCCCAATCGAGCAAACGCTCAAAGGCTACTGACGAAGGGATGAACCTTGGACCCGGCAAATAAGGATACCTGGTCCTAGGCCCAAGACTGAGGCCCAATATGGGAAGCTCTGGACTACTCTAGAAGGTCTAGTTGAAGCCCACCCGCAATGCCTTGCGGGATAAGATATGTAACCGACATAACTCGAGAGTTCGAGTCCTCCTCGGGTACGGTTTGGGACCTGGCCACCTATATAAGGCCAGGAGAGCCACCGGGAGATGACCAAGCAATACCGCATCATCAAGCCTTGAGCTCGAGATCGTACTCTCGACTTGAGCAATCCCCCATTGTAACCGATCTATTCGATAATACAGATCGACAGAGGCAGAAGTAAGGGTTTTACCTCTACGAGGGCCCCGAACCTGGGTAAATCGTGCCTCCTGTCTAGCCGACGATCGCCACCAGCGTCCACAGGTTCTCCTATTCGAAACCTATTGGGTTCACCCGAGGGACTTGTCGAGATACAGATTCGACACTGGCCGTCACCAACAGCCACCCGCGAGATGTCGCGGTAGAGCGGGAAGAGTTGGAGAAGACCTCGCCAGTGTGCTGCACAGAGCGGACAGTTTGGAGCTGTTGTCGAGGGTGGACCCGTCGAGAGTTTCCCAGACCCAGTGTGGTGCACAGAGCGGACAGTTTGGAACTGTTGTCGAGGGTGGACCCGTCGAGAGTTGCCCAGACCCAGTGTGGCCAAGATTCTTTATGCGCAGAGAAGAGCCAGTGGAGGAGCTTGATTTGAAGGCAGTTGTTCTGCGTCTAGAGACAGCGCACTCCGAGGCCTCCTTCCTTCTTTGGGCGTCACACCCGGTCCCAAGCAACAAGAAATTTAGCCCTGGAGACACGATCAGCCCAGTCCATAGGAAGGAGCGTATGAGTTTGTCGATAGCAGCAACCACCCCAGCTGGGAGTGTAAGTGAGCCCATGGTGTAGGCGGGCAGGGCGTCGAGGCAGTGTTGATGAGGACGAGCCGGCCTCCGAAGGAGATAGTAGGGCACGCCATCCGGAGAGGTATTTTTCCACTTTTGCAATGAGGGGGGAGGGGGGCGAACACAGTAAGATGCAACTTCTCGGCAGAGAGGAGCAGACCCAGATAGGTTTGGGGGAAGCCTTCGATCTTGCACCCAGCAAACGAAAATAGTGTTTAATAGCAAACGAAAAATCTCTTCCTTTGCAGCTTATCTACCGGTGTTTAATGTGGCCAAACATTACTTATTTTCGGCGCCGGGGTGTGGCTCGCTATGTCCCTTGTAGGTGCCCGTGCCAGCTCTACCTAGCTATCTATATATGTATATATAAAACACACACCGGAAACCTTGAGGTCGGCGTTTGGTGACTTTGGTCCATGCATGAATGAAAGGCCTCGATGCCTCCGGCCGGCCGGCGACAGGGTGGGTTTGATTTTTAACAGCCCGGTGGCCGCAAGATTTGCAGATTTCGAGCGAAAACGACATGGGCGATAAATTTGTTATGGAGAAAAAACATGGAAGATAATTGCAGCCGCCAACAGGGCTTAATAAACGGAGAGATTCCATTCCGTTTTCAGGTTTGGTTTGCCGTTTTCTGCCCCGGTCCCGGTCCAGGCGGCGGCCAGTGGTTGGCTGCGGAGGGAATAATTGTCGCGTGGGTTTGTCACCCTGAATTAATTCTTCATTCCCAGGTTGCGTCTTCCGTGATCCCCGACACTGTTCGCCCAGCCCTACACTGCCCCCTCAAGTTGGCCCTCTGGGAGTGTGGCAGTACGTGCTGCTGGCTAGCTACTGACAGCGTACGTTGCTTGCTAATATAAGCAGCTGCCGTGAGGAGCTGCCGCAAGCTAGCTAGCTGCGAGAAGCAAATCGAATTCTGAATCCTGTACTAGAGCTTGATTAGGCATGGATCGGCTTGACGAGGAGTCCTACTTCCTGGACGAGCTCATGTCGCTGCGGCGGCCGGAGGACGCGCCCGCGACGGAGCCGTGGCAGCAGCAGGCGTCGTACCAGGCCAGCGGCCTGGTGATGAGCGACCTCCTCTTCTACGGCGGCGAGCAAGGCGCCCCCGCCCAGACGAGGAGTGGCGCCGGCGACATGGACGTCTCGTCCTACGGAGACCTGCTGCTGGCCCCTATGCCGCCGGCCGCGCCTCCGCACCCGCACGAGGAGTTCAGCTTCGACTACTTGAGCGAAGTGTGCAACCCATACAGCGGCTTCGTCCCTGGGGTCGGCGTCGACGTGGCCGGCCAGGCACTCGCTCATCCCCTCCATGATGGCGCCATGGCGGAGCACGACACGAGCGCCGGCGATAAGCTGCATCACGGTGGCGGGTCGTCGTCCTCCCCGCCAATGTTCATCTTCGGAGGAGGAGGCGCCGGGGAGATGAACGGCATGATCAGAGGCGTCTCCGGCGCGCACGCTAGGAGCAAGCTCAACGGCGGCGCCGCTCCGTCCAAGAACCTCATGGCCGAGAGGCGGCGGCGGAAGCGGCTCAACGACCGCCTCTCCATGCTCCGCTCCATCGTGCCCAAGATTAGCAAGGTAATAACACATTATCGTACGTACGTGCTTCTGTGACCTAATTAATTCCTACTAGTGATGCATGTGTAGTACTAGTATCAATAAGTATAGATCCACTAGATCGTGTGTATGTGAAATTGTGAATTATGGAGCACGAACAGTAGCAGGTTAATTAGCAGGCATGCGATGCGATTAATCGCTAATTGAACTGCAGATGGACAGGACCTCCATCCTTGGGGACACCATAGACTACGTGAAGGAGCTCACGGAGCGGATCAAAACCCTCGAGGAGGAGATCGGCGCCACGCCGGAGGAGCTGAACCTGCTGAGCACGACCAGGAATTTCTCCAACGACGAGATGATGCCCATGAGGAATTCCACCAGGGTATGTTTGCGTGTGCATCCATTGATCACAGAAACACATGGCCAATGTGTCTACTCTACTGTGCGGCTGACCTGATTCTTGTCCATGGGGGCACGCGCTTGCAGTTTGTCGTCGAGAAGCGAGGCGCCGACGGGGGCACGAGCATCGAGATCTGCTGCGCGACAAGTCCTGGCGTGCTGCTCTCGACGGTAGGCACGCTGGAGATGCTGGGGCTGGAGATCGAGCAGTGCGTCGTCAGCTGCTTCGGTGACTTCGGCATGCAGGCCTCCTGCTCGCAAGTAAGCAATCAATCTTGAACGGGTTTGCATCTGAAACGCTCCTCCCCGGCAGGATAAATTTTTCGATGATTTCTTGGTTGAATATATATCTAGCTATGTTTTCATGCGCTAATTAAATCGGATGCATGGCGTGGTAGGAGGAAGGGAAGAGGCAAGTGATAAGCACGGACGAGATCAAGCAGGCATTGTACAGAAGTGCGGGCTATGGAGGTCGGTGTCTCTAAGCTAGAGATCGAGCCGGCCGGTCAGTTCATTGAGCATGCAGAAAAAGCTGCTGTTTGCATATATAGGTACTACTGAATGAACTTTTTTTGAAAAAAAAATCTGCATGAATGGTTGTAGCTGGAGTGTTTATCTTTGAATTTTATTACCAATATTTTAAGTTCAGGTGTTGTGTGACCGGATTGTAATCGTTGGGGCCGGGCGCGTGTATCTCTGTGTGTGAAGTGTGATGTATGTATGGAGTGGAGTGGAGTATTGGATTTGGGTGACATGCATGCAAAGATACCAGTTGTTGCTGTATTTGGTTACACACACTGCTCTAGCTTGTTTCTTCTGCAAAATTTTGCTGTTTCCTGACAAGAATGGCTCGTGAGATTTTGTCCTTTCCTATCATGTATTATTCATGTGGGCATGTATGAACAAAAAAAGCTGAAAGATTAGACACATAGTTTCATATATGAACAAATGTGGGCACCTATCAAGAAACTGTGCTGAAAGGTTAGACACATATAGTTGCATATATGAACAAGCACTAAATAGTAACTGTCACTGTACACCCAGTTTCAAGGGGGGAACAGGTGATCCACTATTGATCAGGGAGCAAGCTAATTGAATGGTGCACGAAACAACGTTAACACAATATATGCATTTGGCATCATGACATGTTGACATCCCTGTATAAGAGATAGAATCCATATTTCATGGTCTTGTCCGAAATGATAGAATTGAAGATAAGCATCCATGTGTGTGTGCGAAATACCGACGTCGATCTATATTGGTATGTACCCTTGAAAGGTGGTAAAAATGTATTTCATGTTTTATAAAAAAGAAGTAGATTTTCATGTCTCTAAATATAATAATATATAGGGCAATTTTCCTTGTAATTAAGTTCTACTTCTAGGCATCTGTATCTAGACGTACATATTGCTTTAAAAGTGCAGAGATGCTACTTGGGCAACTATTTTCTCGCCGTTAGTCACCTTATTCACCCTTTAGCGCAACATGAATTTATTAACTAAAATAATATAGCAAATAAAGAATAATATGAAAAGGATCAACAACAAAAATTGAGAGTAACTTCAGTCTTGTATGGACTTGCTATTTCTGACTGTTTGTGTTGTTTTTCATAAGCAGTTAATGCAGTTGTGCCAAACGAATATACACAAATGAATTTATGGATGTTTCCATAAATTGATGTAAACATGAAAGTCTTACACAAAAATACATTTTTTTAAGTTTAGGTTATAGAAGGACTCGTATTTCATAGGGTTCTAGACCCATCAACAATTGAGATTTTGTGTAGTACTGGTAGCTTGAGTTAAGTAAACATTGTTGGGATGATTAGCGAGATGTGGTGATAAGCTGGTACATAGGAGTTAGAGCTGCATGGACAGTACTGAAGCTCTAGGTGACCGTTGTCTCAGTACAACATCATAAAGTTGGAGAAATAAAATTCATCTTACTTCGATAATGTGAGACAATTAATTGAACACATGGTGGAAGAAGAGGCCATGACCTAGTTGGTTCAATACTACGACATGTCCGTTGGGATACTCAAAGAAGAAGGTATGATGTAATATAGCAGTTAATTTCGCTCGGTAATAAGTACTGGGTGTATTCCCAAGACAAAGTAAAATACATCAGTTTAATGATTAATGTATTATGTTTTTATACTATAACTGTTGTGGTTACTGAATATAAGATTCAGATGAAAACCCATCCGAATGTGTAGAAATATAAACACACCGTTATAGCCCTTTATCATGTTTCATAGACAAACTCGTTAATAACTTAATATTAGATGACCATGTTTTCCTGGCCATGGACATTTAAATGTCAATATTAATGGGAGCACATTGTTGTTTCAACATTGTGGCTGGGTGGACCCAAATAGTTGAGATACTAAGCAATTTGTTTTGTAAATAGTATTGTCACAAGATGGTTATTTTGTTTGCTTCCTTAGACCATGAGAATATACGATGATCTTCACCGGAGAGATCATTCTGGTATAGTCAACTATCACATCGTATACTAGGTGATAAAAAAGGTTAGCACTGGATGGTCTCGAAAGTTTTCATTTCATCGTGATAGTTCAAGACTGGGAATTACTCCTCTTGATAGTAGGGAGATACATCCAGGATCCACTCGGTGAAATAGTATCGGTTAATAAGTCTGTGCAGATAAAGACATGACACTATTCTGTTAGAAATAATTTTGTCAGGAATTGTCCAAGTCGTATTGTGTACGGCTGACTAGCAGTGTATTGAGTTTGAGTAGTAGCCGAATAGGATATTAGGAGTCCAAGTATTAGTAGGCTACGCTTGTTAGTTTGTATACTAGCAGGTTTAGCTTAAAAAAAAAAAAAAAAAAAAGGACTAGGACTACTAGTTGGAGTAGGATTATGTGGTCTAGGCCTTAATGCACGGACAGGGGCTGCGGTTTGTAAGACAAGATTGTACCGAGAGAATAAGAAATAAAGACAGGATTTAGACGGGCGCGATACTTGGTGGCAAAACCTTTTCCCACGTGTGTGTGTTTGTCTAGTTTGATGTAATTCGATTCTGTGGGAATCCCAACAATTGGTATCCAAGCAAGGTCGAAAGTTTGAGGCCAAGTTTGCGCCGGGGAGGCGATCCGTACTAGCGCCTCGGGGCGGGCGATCGACGTTCGATGGAGCAACATGCACTGGTAGAAAATGGTCGGTCGGTCCGTCATTAAAATTGTCCTCAAAGTTTTGATTAAATTACCCACACTGCCATTTAATTCATCATACCAATTCATACCGATTCGTTTTTAGATGGATGCGTAGCCTTCCTTTGGTATCGTGCATCACCTTCCATTGTGATCAATACTGGGCCAGGTCGTGATCGGTTTGGTTTCCTTATTAATTCAGTCAAATCTTGGTTATTGGTACGTCGCGGTTGGTTTGGTACACGTCGTCCGGTTCTGGTTAAATCCAAGTCCAACACGTACAAGCTACACCGCCAGGCCTCCCCAGCTCTCTATATAAACCAACGATCGGAGCAGACGCAAACATGACTGGTGCAGGCGACATGCCGACATCTTGCTCATGCAGGCGAAAGCTCCGAGGAAACGATCTCGTCTAGATGTTGTGGCCGACGATCGACGATCTCGCCGAGACCTGTGGCAGGAGGATACGTGCACGCGACATCTCCCTCACGGCTAACGAGAGCGCTCGGAGGAGACATCTCGCTTAGAGGTTGTGGCGCCCGACTCAGTCGACGTCGCTCACGCAGATGAGAGAACGGAGGCTTCTTTAGCTCCTGGCAAGAATCAAGATTTGCTCCGGGTGCTGCCGGGCGGGGGGGGGGGGGGGGGGGGGGGGGGGGGGGGGGGGGGGGGCGGAGGGGGAGGTTGAAGGGTCTGCACTGACGTCTTGATTCTTGAATCCTCTTACGCATATCGTCGTCAACACCTCACCATACACAGATCGAGTGCGCTCACGTGGGACGGGACCTTCACACCGTCCGGCACAGACGAGCGGGCGCGCCGGCAAGGAGTACGGCCTCCACGCAGACATGCGACGGAAGATCGACCACACGTGCTGACAAGGAGTGCGGCTTCCACAGGTACGAAAAAAAGAACTCTGCACACTACGGATTCTCAGATGACGAGCTAAATTCTGAATGTCAACACCATACGTCTTGCATCAAGAAGATCTCAAGCACTTAGACTGTCAGAATTACAGCTAGAACAAATGTACCGGCTCATACTTAATGCACAACTTCAACCTGGATGCTCACGTGGAAGCTGTTTTGTTTGAGGAGGTAAGATCAAAGCTTGCCTGCTATGCAGCAAAAGTATAACTTCGACTACATGGCCATCTCCAATAATTTTTTTTCCCTCTCTAGAATGTGTTGTCCAACTCAGTTTACTTTGTTCTTCTTACAGCCCATTGGAGTTTTGGTTTTTGGTTAGTTTACGATGTTGCTGAAAGTAGAAAACCTATTTAATGAGTCATTGACATTTTAACAATGAATTCCAATTACTGGATGGTAATTAAGTGCACCTCTTAAATAGTGCACAAATTAGAGCACGCAAGTGTGCAACTATTTCTAACCAGCATAACGCGTGTCTATATCTTAGATCCATGTTTCGAACCCATATTCATTGTGCATCTTCAATATTTTCTGTTACAGACACTATTGATCAACAGCTATCCCGAGTAATAAGATGTAAAATAACATGTTTCATTTCTTTTTTCTATTGTTTACAGTTCTACAAGGCTGAATGGTTTACCGTGTCGCCGCCATGTGGTCATATATGGCTAGCTTTGGTAACCTTGCCGAAGTTGGACCGGATAATTGAGCGTGCGCCACACATCCGTATCATGACTCCTACCCCAATGATCCATTGAGGAACGCAAAGACGTTTGCGTAGTGGGGTGATGCCAGCCATGCACCTAAGTCAGTCCCGATCAATTTCATGCCATACATTACCTAGGAATTGTTTCGGTAGGTGCTGTTTTCGTCATCTTGGACCTCAAAGGCAGCCCAACGCCAACACAGCCCATCCGGTGGCGCAATTATAGATTACACCCAAATGAACCAAATAAAAAACCACGTTTGATAGTTTCATCGGGCGATTGAGTATGTTGACTAAAAATAGGCGATTGAGTAAGCGAAGAATCATAGCAACGCATGCCGAAGGGATAGTCTACACGGTCGCAGTGAAATCAAAACCACCTGGTCGAACAGGTTACGGCAAGCGGCGAGTCGAGTTCCTCAACCGAGACCCGGCGCGGGGAAAGTCGCCAGGTACAACACGCTCCCTAGAGGTCGTTCCGACCGAGGCGCTCCGCCCAGAAAAGGTTGTTGTTGCCCTCAAATGGAGAGACGATGTAGTCGGAATACGGAGTTGATCTCTGGTAGCACGAACTCCTTCTGCATCTCGCACACGGGCATTTTCAAGGACCTCGGCATTACGCGGCCAATAGGTCGCTAGATACGCAGGTTCGCCATTGAGCTTGACGCCACCGGCCACACCATTGACGATAAAGAACTGGTCGAGTTCATCCTGATGGGCTTGACGAGGAGAGTACAATGCGCGGGTGTCCTCGCTGAACTCCATGGGGACTTGTTCAGTGAGTGATCTTCATGACATATATTTTGGGTGTCCATACCCATATATGTGTGTGTCTTAGGAATATCTAGCATGTCGATCTAGGGTAATACACGTCATACGTAGTAGATGAAAATACCATTAACCAACCGGCCATGTATTCTTAATATCGTGATGCATTTAAATATTTGGTGGAATGTCGATAGGGATTTTTGTCGAAAGAAAATAAATAAAATTTTAATCCTTATGAAGATTGGAGGGCGGATCATGAGTTCATAATCTATTTTAAAATAATAATAATAATAGAATTCAAGCTGCGCACTATTACACGGGTACATATTCAGAGAACTTATCATATCCTCCATCATGCATTCAAAGTGATATGAATTATGGGCATAATATATGAGTACACATATTGATACACATTTGAGATGTAAATTTATTTTCCATGGTAACTCCGCGCAACAATAAATACTAAAATGAGAACAAAGCGAGTTTCCTACTGTCAACCAAATATTAAAATAAATGGACCCAACTAATACACTGATTTTGTACCACAAAATTAGAAACCGAGTGGGCCCTAAGTTAATTTTTCGTCTCGCGTTGCAACGCACAAACATTTTTTGCTATATATAAATACTAAAAAAAGAATCAAACGACTTTCCTACTCTCGACCGAATATTAAAAATTAATGGACCCAACTAATACAGTGATTTCGTACCACCAAATGAGAAACCAAGTGGGCCCTAAGTTAAATTTTCGTCTCCCGTTGCAACGCACGGGCATTTTTGCTAGTAAGAAATAAAGACAGGATTTAGACGGGCGCGATACGTGGTGGCAAAACCTTTTCCCACGTGTGTGTGTTTGTCTAGTTTGATGTAATTCGATTCTGTGGGAATCCCAACAATTGGTATCCAAGCAAGGTCGAAAGTTTGAGGCCAAGCTTGCGCCGGGGAGGCGATCCGTACTAGCGCCTCGGGGCGGGCGATCGACGTTCGATGGAGCAACATGCACTGGTAGAAAATAGGCCTTTAATCCCGGTTCGCAAAGGCCATAATTCCTGACTGTGCAACCGGGACTAAATATGCGCGACTAAAGCCCCCCCCCCTTTAGTCGCGGCTCTTACGAACCGGGACTAAAGGCCCGTCCACGCGGGCGCTAGGAGTCCGTCGGGGCGGAGGACCTTTAGTCCCGGTTCTCGTGGCTAACCGGGACTAAAGGCCTCCTCCGCTGGTTTAGGGTTTTAGCCCCCTTAAACCTGGTTTCTTTTTAATTTGTACTATTTTATTTCTTTTATATTTTATTTTGTGTTTTATTTTAATTTTGATGAAGTTTCAGCAGTACACATATATATTGTACGCTACTATATACATGCATATGAAATTTCCAACAAGAAGAATTTAATAGGAATATATAATATATATTCAATCTCGGGTGACCATATACAACTTCGAATAAGTTTCCATACACAATTAAGATGGATGACCATACACAATTTCGAACAAGTTTCAATCTCGGAGATGCATATAATTTGATTCGCCCTCGGTATAGTGTTCTCCTTTAGGATCGAGGACTTGCCTCATGAAAAATCCTGCTAATTCCTCTTGAATTGGTCGGAAGCGAGCTTCTGGACTAAGCTTCCTTCGCAAGTTATCCGTCGCCTTCCGCACGCTATCCGACACGTTCCGCTCAGAGGCGTGTTTCCGGATGTTCTCACAAACATAGTATCCACATAGATTGGTCCTCGGTGGCTGCTTATCCACATTAAGTAACCTTCTAAAATCTAGCTCATGTTTGAATTCACCGACAATTTCTTTTGAGAACCGTCTCCAAACCCTACAGGGCAAAGAAAATTAAATGAACAAGGTAGTTATTAGTTACTTGAGTTTAGGAAATGAACGAAAGAGACCGATCGATATAGAGCGCAAATGATTGAAAATAATTACTTTTGCAGCATTTTTCTCATGTAGGCCGAATGCTTTGAATCCGAATCCATAGAGTCCATGATTAGAACTCTGGAGGTGTGAAGTTCAATCATTAGCAGAATCCAGTGGAACCTGCGAACACGTTACATGCACAGTCATGCATAACTCATCGATTAGACATACCAGGCATGGAGTAAACAAAACAGAATGGGCACAAGAGAGAAACACTCACCCAAAATGGTAAAAAAATAGAATATGACTTTTGAGTTGATGCTTTCTAAGAAACATGTACAAGTCTTTCTCCATGTCTTCGGGGTGATGTTGTAACGCATATCCATTAACGATATGTGGGTCAATGAACCCAACATCATGGATGTTTCTTATTTTGCATTCCCAAATCTTCAATCTGCATAATAGCGTACGCAACAATATAGTTAGGACAATATATAGGCAATGAAGAACGAGATGAGGTAGAAATAAATCACTTACAAAACGTAGCAACTCAGCATAGATTTGTCGAGCTTGCGCATATTGAACAGCTGGAACAATTCACTCATATGAACTTCTACAAAGTACTGTTTGGTGTGATGCTCCTCTGTAACATCCGCATAAACATAATCTTTGTCGGCCCATGTTATGAAATGCTTGTACCAACGTAGCAGATTTCGCATTTGTGGTGCTAGACTCTTTTCCTGCGTAGGCTCGACGAGAGGCCCATTCCGCACATATTGTAATACTACCTCACTAGTTGGCGCATCCTCAAGGCCTAACGAGGCACGAAGAGTCAAACACATCTCGGCTGCTTGTTTCATGGCACTCGCTACAGTCAATCCATTTGCTGCCGCAGCTTCTATGATCTCGGGGTCCTCTTCCGGACGGGCTTTCACTATGAGCGGGGGGATCGATTGTTTATTCTGCATCCCGAGCTGGTCAACTTGTTTCCCGCTTTTTTTTACTTCCTTCTTTCTCCTCCTTCAATATTTCTGCTTGCCTACGAAGTTCACGTCCATAGTCGTCAGGCATATTCAGCTCGGCTTGGGACGGTGTCGTCAAAAAATCCTTAGCCCACTTCTTTTGCTTCTCAGTGAATACTTGCTTGGGCTCAGGCTCTTTTATCGCCTTCTTATCCACCTTCCATTTCTCATAATCAGCATCCGCGGCCAATTTGGTTTCAGCTTCACTAAGTTCCCAAGGCCTTGGGAGGATAGGCTTCAGTGATGGCTCCGGTACCCGTGTGGTCTTAGGTACATAAGGGTCCGGGTTAATATTCCAGGAGCGGGTTTCCTTGCTGTCCGCCTGCTTCTGCTTCTTCGCCGGAGGAGGAATGGGGGGGGGGGGGCGGCGGCTGCTTACCCGCCGGAGATTGTGGATCGGGGGCCGGCGGCTGCTTACCCGCCGGATATTGTGGATCGGGGGACGACGTCGAATGGTGTGAAGGAGGTGTAGGTGAACCACCACCACCACCACCACCGCCACCACCACCACCACCACCACCGTCGGAGGGGGGTGGAATTGTTAGCCTTGGCGCCTCGCCTGGAAACACTATGTACTTCTTTTTCCATAGAATGAACTGCGCTTGACATCTCCAAGTCTTCTCTCCCCTTCGGGTGTAGCTATGTCAATCTCCAGGTCCTCAAACACTTGGACTATGTCTTCCACCGTGACACGAGCATAGCCATATGGAATGGGGTTATTGTGGTGGAGTGCTCCAGGTGTACAGGGTAAAGCACTTCCCGTAGCTATCTTCGTCGAAATGTTCCCCACGAGATAATGCAGATCACATTCTTTCATCTCCTTTACATCATCCACGGGTTAGTGAGGCTTCGGTGCACGAATCTCCATCATCGGTGCATTAGCACTTGCAGGTGGGGCCTCCGTGGAAGCCACACTGCTTCTCCGCTGCTGCTTGCTTCCGAGATCTGCTGCATGATCTTCATGCGGCCGTGCAGGCGCTGATCTTTCTTTCACAAGTCCATGCACGGTCTGCTTCAACTCACTAAGTTCCGATACAACCTTCGCCAAAAGATCTGCATCCCGGTCCGTCTTTCTCTTACGGATTCTGTAACAGTACGGGTCATTGTCCTGGGAAAACCCTACTTTCCACGGAATTCTGCCTTTGCCTCGTACATGTCCTCCGTGTTCATCATTCCCGAGGGATTTTGTCAGTGCGTCTTTCTCTCTGTTGAACGTGATCAAGCCCTCTTGAGCTTGGGTCATTGCGTCAATAAGGGCTTGGGTGGGAGCAAACTTTTTCTGCCGATGAACACACGCCCCTGTCTCTGGGTCTAGCGATCCCCCATGCTCGTACCACCAGCTTTTGGCTCTTTCGTCCCATCCCTCTGTACCTAGAGGGATTGCTCGCACCCTCAGACCCTCCTCCATCTTCCTCCACTTAGGCGCCGAAAGGCGGTATCCTCCTGGCCCCATAACATGATGGTACTGTTTCTTATCCGCATTAACCTTATTTTTTTCGATATTTCCTTGAAATGCTCCGATTTCTTTTGCCTCACAAATTCTGGCCAATCATCTTTCAGTTTCTCATGTTGTCCTTTGAAATCTGGAGTCTTTCCCTTGTTGACATATTCACGGGTTAAATTTTTCTTGAAGTTCCGGAATGCTTCGGCCATCTTCTGAAGAGCGAACTCTTTTGTAACATCCCAAGTATGAAAACTACCCCTAGAATGTCTTGTTTCTTGTTTAATTCAAGTATTGCATCATGTCATCATTTTTACTCCCTTGTTTGCATTTGTTTAATATTTGTTTTGCATCTGTTCTTAATTGTTTTCACAATGAAACTCAAACAATTTCAAATGCTTTGTTTTCATACTTGCTCTGTTACAACCTTTTAAATAAAAATCTCAAATAAAAACAACCAATTTGCTTTCATATCATACCACATTGATCAAATAATAAAATGGTGCTTTATTTCAATTAATTAATTCCCAATTGTTTCCAAATTCAAAGCAATATCCAAATAGCACCAAATTTGGAAGTTATAAAAGTACCAAACAAATTATGACCAAACCAATTGTTCTATTTTAATCAACAGGGTTCACCCTATTAAAATCCTTGTTTTCAATATTAATCAATTAATTTCCAAATTGCTTTCAAATTCAAACCAAATCACTAAACAGCACCCCAATTTGAAATTATAAAAATAACCAAAACAAAGGTGCTCATTTGTTTCCAATTAGAATCATATGATCACCCTAATTAATTTCCTGTCTTAAATATTTCAATCAATATCCAAACTAACTCCAATTTGAAACCTATCCAAACATCACCAAAAATACAAATGTTTTTATTTTCCAAACATGGCTTTGGTTGTGTTTGACCTAAATAGGCTACCCAAATTTTTCTGGAATTTTTGCAAACCCCAAAAGCACCTTATTCTTCCAATTCCAAATTCTGCAAAAAAAAAACAGTAGGGAAATTTTAAAAAGGAAACAACCTGGCGCCAAAGGGGGAGTGGGCTGCGCCCAGCCCACTTCCTCTCTTCTCTCCCGCTCAGTGCAATCCCAGCCCAACCTAGCCCCCCCCTTTGGCCCATACCGGTTCGACCTTCATCTTCCTGCAGTACGGCAGCAGATCGCACTGTCCACGTCAACGGCAGAAGCTCAGCGACGGCCATCAACGCCCCTACCCCCCTCTACTTAACCTACTCCCTCGAGTCCCCGACCCCTAACCCTAGCTCCACCCCCACCTCCTTCCCTATCACCGCCGCGGCGCCAATTTCCCTCTCTGCCACGGCCCGACCTCACTGTATCTCACCACTGCCGCCAAACACCGATGATCGCCGCCGGCAGACCCTTGCTTCCCTCTGTTGAACAGCGGGAATGGATTCGCCACCTTGCCCTCTTCCTCCTGCTGTCCGTGGTGGGACCCGAGCCTCCCTCGATCGCCGGCGAGCTTCCACGACGTCGCCGTCGCCCTCTGTACCTGCTGCTCGCCCCGACCTCTTCCTGTACCTGCCTCGAGGTGAGACCTCACTGCTCCTTCCTCCTCTCGCCTCCCTCCTCCTACAAAGGCACCACACACCCACACCACGCACCAGGCGCCCACGGCCGCGGCGCAGCAGCCATCCCCGCCGGCGATTCCCCCTGCTCTGTACGTGAGGCGAACAGATGCGTGCAAGGTTCAGTTACTGAACCGATTGCAGTTTCAGTTTCTGAGATAGCCCCCCGTTTCTGAACCTTAAAACCCCACTGCCCCTTTCCCTATCACAAGGCTTCAGTCATCCCACTGGTTCTTGTCCCTTGAGCGCTAGCAGAGGTGCAGGGTTCGATCCCCCTGCGCCCCAAACACCAAATCTTTTTATTTTTCCAATTGTTTGGTCACAGCAATTTCACAAAATCACAACTAGGCCCCTGGTATTTAATCTAGACCCCTGCAAAATTATTTCTAAGTCCCTAGCAGCTGAAAAATGGCAGAATTGCACCCAATTTTGTAAATTGCATAAGAAATTCATCCCAACTCCAAATTTAACTTTTTAAATATGTTTTCTGTCCCAAATTAAATGCTCTATCCAAATATAAAATTTGTTTACTGTTTTGAATATTTTAAATTGTTGAAATATTTGAATTTTTGTTTAATTCACTTAAACTTGCAAAAATCATAACTTGTTCATAAAAATTCCAAATTCCACAAACTAAATATGTTTTCCAATCAACTTTTCATGTACTTTCCAAATATAAATTTTGTTTGCTGTTTTGAATAATTTAAATTGCTGAAAACAACTGTTTCTTAATTATTGCATTTAAAATTGCCAAAATAATAACTTGCTCATTTTAAATCCAATTTCAACAAATGAAATATGTTTTCCATGAAAAATTAAACCACCTTTCCAAATATAAAATTTGTTCCATGTTTGAATAATTAAAATTGGTTAAATGATTTAAACCTTGTTTAAATCATTTAATATTGTTAAATTCATAACTTGATCAAATCAAATTCTTTTGGGACATATAAAATATGTTTTCAAACCATAAAAACATAACCTTTTCAAATATGAACTTCACTCAATGTTTTGAACAAATAAAAACTCAAATAAGTTCATGTTTGAATTAAATTCATTTAATTCTTGCTTAAACTTGTTTAATTCATAAATAACTTATTTGAAATCCTTTTTCAACAAGTGAAACATGTAATCCACCTAAAATTTGGTGTTCTAATCAAATATGAACTTTGTTATCTATTTTGAACAATTAAAATTGGTGAAAACAACAAATGCTTGTGTGACACCTTTAAGTAACCAAAATTCCAAAACTTAATCAATGAATTTCTAAACTTGGTAACCCTTATTTCCAATTGCTTCTATTGTTGTTATTTTGCTGTTTTCCTCATCCATGCATCATGCTAATCCACTTTCACATGTTGCTGAGTTGTAAAAAAATTAATTCAACCATAATTCATGGGCTTCCATATGCAATCCAAAATTGCATGTGGGTCCATTTAATCATGTTGCTATCTTGTCAACTAGTTTATTTCTATGCATCAATTAAATGGTCATGCATCATCCCATGTTTGTGCACTATGCCATGATATTGATTGTTTATCTTTCTGCATTGTTTGTTTGCTTCTTCTCGGATAAACGACGACGTTGAGACCGACGATACTTACGACACCCCTTCTAAGGAGTTAGCTCAGTACCAGGCTACTGGGTTTGCAGGCAAGTTATCACTCACATGAACCATTGTGTTCCTTTCAACATTGGTTACCGATACTTTCCGTTGTCTATTCCTGCTAAGCCATAGTAGTAGTTGTTTCTGTTACGAACCTATCACATGAATCCCTGAACCCTGATATTGCCTCACTACCACTCCTACAACCCTATTGTTTGAGCCAGTGTCTTACTAGCATGCTTAGGTTGTTTTGCTCGAGTCTGTTACCCGTTACTTTCAGTTACTATAATTTTCATTATGTTCTGGGGGCTCGATGTTTAATCAATCAATCATGCTAATGTAATTATCAATAATAAATTTGATGATAAGGCACCGGCAGGAGGCCCTTTGTGGTTTTGAGGCCTGCTAGTGTCGACCCTAATAGGAAAAGGGTCTTGTCTACTGATCCATGATGAGCGCACTACCCGCATGTGGGAAGCGAGTATGGGCGCACCCCTCAATTTGATTCGATTCGCATCTCGTCCAAATCGCCTCATTTAGTTCGGGTTTTCCATTTGCTGCATGCATTATCTTGCGAGCCCTTGGTACCCGGGTGGAACTTTCGTAGTCGGCATATAGGGGGACACGTTCTTAGAGTGCTATGAGGGTCCATTTTCTTCTGGGCTCGATTAGCCGTGCGCCCAAGGTGCTTTGGGATTGATGCGAAGAAGAGTTGAGTTGTGTTGAGTACCTCGCTTGGTGGGTTTGATCCCCGTCTGGCGGGTTATTCATACGTGTACGGCCAAATTGGTGCAACCCTGCAGGGATAATCTTCTCGAGAAGCCGTGTTTTCCGCGGTTATGGATTACTTGGTGAAAGTACTGGCTAACAAGTACTCAGGACAACTTCAACCTAATGATTAACAACCTTACACCCAATGATTAACAACTTGACTAGTAATAGGCTTATTGACACAATAATCTGAACCATCATTAATCCAACTGTGTCGATGAAATCTACCTCTACGTGGCGGCGCCGCCCTCAGAAGTTCGACGACGGCGAGCTGCCGTGAAGTAAACGCGGCGGGGCTCTCGGGTCTCCGGCGAGCTTGTCGAATCCGGCCACGGGGGAGGGAACGGAGACGATAGGGAGGAGGCACGGACGAGGAGGGCCGACGAGGAGCGGCGGGAGGACGGTAACGGCGGGCGGATGTCGTGGCGGCGGCGGCGGGAGGACAGTCACGTACGGAGGGCACACGGACGAGGAGCGGCGACGGGAACGGACGAGGAGCGGCGGGATGACGTACGTAGGGGCGGCGGGCACCTACCGGAGACGAGGGCGGCGCGTCCTCTGTGTCTCTGCGGTCGGAATCGGCGACGGAGGCGCGGAGAAGACGAGCAGTGCGGCGCGGAGAAGACGAGCGTTTGGTCCTTAGAAAAATTTCGGGGGAGCGGGAATATATAGGGCCAGCCTTTAGTCCCGGTTGGGGACACCAACCGCGACTAAAGGTACCCTTTAGTCGTCGCGGTTGGTGTCTCCAACCGCGACTAAAGGTGTACCTTTAGTCGCGGTTCGTGACCCCAACCGGGACTAAATGTTTTTTCGCGGCGTTTTTGTTCCCGCGCGGAAAGAGCCTTTAGTCGCGTTTCGTGTCAAGAACCGCGACTAAAGATAGTTTTTCAAGTTCTTTTCGTCTAAAAATCTTAAAAATACAAATAATATATCAAAAAATTCAGAAATTTAAAATTAATTCATTCTAAAATCTTAAAAATACAAATAATATTTCAGAAAAATAAAACTAATTCATTTTAAAATCTTAAAAATACAAATAATATATCAGAAAATTTAGAAAAATAAAACTAATTCATTTTAAAATCTTACAAATACAAATAATATATCAGAAAATTCAGAAAAATAAAACTAATTCATTTTAAAATCTTACAAATACAAATAATATATCAGAAAATTCAGAAAAATAAAACTAATTCATTTTAAAATCTTACAAATACAAATAATATATCAGAAAATTCAGAAAAATAAAACTAATTCATTTTAAAATCTTACAAATACAAATAATATATCAGAAAATTCAGAAAAATAAAACTAATTCGTTTTAAAATCTACATAATGACGTGATAAAAAAGGCAGTACATAATGGCAAGAGTGGATCTAAACCTAAACGGAGAGCATAGATGATCTACATAATGGCAAGACTGTGGATCCGATATCTGCTAGTCATACTCCTGCCTAGACCTATAGTACTCCGACTCGTAGTCGTCGTAGTCGCCGCCGTCGTCGTCAGTATCGTCGGACGGTGCTCTGCACTCACTCAAAGGGTCACGACTCCAGGACTAGGCGTGAGGGTAGCGCAGGCGGGGGTGATCGCCAGCCCTGATGTAGTTCATGACGCTCTGAAGAGTCCGTCTGCCGCCCCACCACAGCCGACGACCGGCCTCGTTGAAGTTCGAAGGAGGCGGGCCGTTCTCCTTGTACCTGGCGAGCGCACTCTCACGCCGATTAATGAAGAAGGCGTCCCAAGTAGGGCGGTAGTCAGGATTCCAACTGGGATTCCTCCGCTGCTCCGGCGTGAGCTTGTGGTAGTAGTGGTTCGTGATGGCCGCCCGACGCGCCACACCTTGAGGAAGAGGAGGTACCGGCACTCCTCCGGCGCTCAGCATCCAACCGGCGGGAATGCTGTAGCCGGGCGGGCAGGGGTAGTTTGAGGCGGAAAGTGCCTCCGCCTGGATGAATGTTAGAGTGGGCACGGTAGAAGCCATGAGAGAGTGGTGAGTTTGTATGTGTTTATGCCAATGGTGTGGCAATGCATACATATATATAGCGAGAAGAAACATATCCCTTTAGTCCCGGTTGGGGACACCAACCGGGACTAAATGGTTCGGGTTTCTTTGGGAAACGTATCATCCCTTTAGTCCCGGCCTGTTTTACCAACCGGGACAAAATGGTTAGGGTTTCGTTTGGACCAATCAGATAGAATCACACAGATCGTGTGTTTCTTTCAAGCGCTTGTGAGTTGTTGGATCCGGGGTGTGTTTCTTTCGAGCTGTTGTGAGCCGTTGGATCAGGGTGTTTCTTAACCGTTGGATCAAACCCCTAGCACAACACTTTGTGAGGCATAGGACCCTATATATAGCCCACCTTCATACACCGGTCAGTTCATCGACCAAATACAAAACATCCGGATTCGCCATCATACGTCCTGCCATGCATTTGGTATGCATATATGCACCCAGTAGCCACGGTGGGGCTGTATGATGGCGATACCGATTGTTTTGTTCTACATCCCCCTTTAAGGTTTGATACATCATATATTTAGTTCATCGAGCAAATACAAAACATCCGGATTCGCCATCATACGTCATGCCGTGCATTTGGTATGCATATTGCACCCAGTAGCCACGGTAGGGCTGTATGATGGTGATACCGATTGTTTTGTTCTACACCCCCCCTTTAAGGTTTGCCCCCAAACACATCAGAGATAATATAATTCACATGATCCATTCAACAAAGTTTGGTACAATAAATAATTACACATCAATTCTTCCCTTGTGTCCCTGCTTTCTTACGATTGTGCCGTATCCATGAAGCATCCTCATCATTTAACTTAATGCTTGGGTCAGTGTTCACTTTGAAGGGCGAAATTTCACCAAACATATTATAATCTTCTGACATGTCTGTCTTGTCCTCCATTCCCACGATGTTTCTTTTCCCTGAAAGAATAATGTGGCACTTTGGATCATCGCATGATGTACTGATCGTTTTCTTATCTTTCCGTTTCCTCGGTTTGCTACTCATGTCCTTCAAATAGAAAACCTGAGCGACATCTTTGGCTAGGACGAATGGTTCGTCAAGGTAACCAAGATTGTTGAAATCCACCATTGTCATTCCGTATTGCTCGTCCACCTTTACCCCACCTCCTGTTAGCTTGAACCATTTGCACCGGAACAAAGGGACCTTAAAGGAGGGTCCATAGTCAAGTTCCCATATCTCCTCTATGTAACCATAATATGTGACCTTTTGCCTATTCTCGGTTGCTGCATCAAAGCGGACACCACTGTTTTGGTTGGTGCTCTTTTTATCTTGGGAGATCGTGTAAAATGTATTCCCATTAATCTCGTACCCTTAGAAAGTCGTTATAGTCGAAGATGGTGTCTTGGCCAACATGTACAGCTGATCTCCAACATCATTGTCATTCATTAAATGTTTTCGCAACCAACTGCCGAAAGTCTCCATGTGGGCCTTTCTAATCCATGATTCAGGCTTCCTCGGGTTGTTCGAGCGTAAAATATTCTTGTGTTGCTCGAAGTACGGAGCCACCAAGCTCAAATTTTGCAGAACTGTGTGGTGTGCTTTAGTCAAAGAATGACCGTCCATACATATCGTTGATTTCCTTCCGATCGTGCCTTTTCCACTTAGTCTCCCCTCGTGCCGCGATTGATTAATACCAATCGGCTTAAGGTCAGGAACATAGTCAATACAGAACTCAATTACCTCCTCATTTCCATAGCCCTTTACGATGCTTCCTTCTGGCCTAGCACGGTTACGAACATATTTCTTTAATACTCCCATAAACCTCTCAAAGGGGAACATATTGTGTAGAAATACAGGACCGAGAATGGAAATCTCTTCGACTAGGTGGAGCAGGAGGTGCGTCATAATATTGAAGAAGGATGGTGGGAACACCAACTCGAAACTGACAAGACATTGGACCACATCGTTCTGTAACCGTGGTAGATCTTCAGGACTGATTACCTTCTGTGAGAATGCATTGAGGAATGCACATAGCTTCACAATGGCTACTCGAATTTTCCGGTAGGAGCCCCCTCAAAGCAATCGGAAGCAATTGCGTCATAATCACGTGGCAATCGTGAGACTTCAGGTTTTGGAACTTTTTGTCCGCCATGTTTATTATTCCCTTTATATTCGACGAGAAGCCAGACGGGACCTTCATACTGCTCAGACATTCAAAAAAATGACCTTCTCTTCTTTGGTAAGAGCGTAGCTGGCACGACCTTGAAACCATTCCGGATGCCGGTCATCTGGGTCTTTCAAAAGTTGCTGGTCCTGTCGTGCTTCCTTTGTATCATTTGTCTTCCCATACACGCCCAAGAAGCTTAGCAGGTTCACGCAAATATTCTTCGTAACATGCATCACGTCGATTGCAGAGCGGACATCTAGGACTTTCCAATATTGTAGCTCCCAAAATATAGATTTCTTCTTCCACATGGGTGCGTGCCCGTCAACTTCCAGCGGAACTGATTGTCCGCCAGGACCCTTTCCAAAGATGACTTTCAAATCCTTGACCATATACAATATCTCAGCACCAGTACGTTCCGCAGGCTTCGGCCGGTGATCTGCCTTGCCGTTGAAATGCTTGCCTTTCTTTCTTACGTTATGATTTCGGGGAAGAAATCGATGATGACCCAGGTACACGTTCTTCCTACAATTATCCAAAAATACACTTTCAGTCTCATGTAAGCAGTGCGTGCATGCTTTGTATCCCTTATTTGTCTGTACCGAAAGGTTACTGAGAGCAGGCCAATCGTTGATGGTTAGAAAAAAGCAACGCTCGTAGGTCAAATTCCTCTTCTTTGTGATCATCCCACACACGTACACCAGGTCTGCCCCACAACTGCAAAAGTTCATCAACTAATGGCCTTAGGTACACATCGATGTCGTTGCCGGGTTGCTTCGGACCTTGGATGAGCACTGACATCATAATGAATTCCGATTCATGCACAACCAAGGAGGAAGGTTGTAGATGCATAGAGTCACGGGCCAGGTGCTATGGCTGGAGCTCTGCTCGCCAAAAGGATTCATGCCATCAGTACTTAGACCAAATCTTATGTTCCTTGCGTCAGCTGCAATTTTTTTGAACTCTCTGTCGATCTTTCTCCATTGCGTTCCATCAGCGGGGTGTCTCAACTCCCCATCGGACTTACGGTCCTCTTTGTGCCATCGCAACAACTTGGCATGCTCTTTGTTCCTGAACAGACGTTTCAACCGTGGTATTATAGGAGCATACCACATCACCTTGGCGGGAACCCTCTTCTTGGGTTTCTCGCCCTCAACATCGTCACCAGGGTCATCGCCTCTGATCTTATAACGCAATGCAGTGCATACAGGGCATTCATTCAAATTCTCGTATTCACCGCGGTAGAGGATGCAGTCGTTAATGCATGCATGTATCTTCAGAACCTCTAAACCTAGAGGGCAGACAACCTTCTTTGCTTCGTACGTACTGGCGGGCAACTCGTTATTCTTCGCAAACATATTCTTCAATATTTTCAGCAAATTTTCAAATGATGAGTCAGCTACACCTTCCCGTGCCTTCCATTTCAGCAAATCCAGTGTGCAGCCCAGCTTTTTCAGACTACTATCGCATCCTGGGTACAACGACTTCATGTGATCCTCTAACATGCGATCCAAATTCTCCCTCTCCTTGTCAGTTTTGCAGCGTCTCCGTGCATCAGCAATGGTCCGACCAAGATCATCAGCGGGCTCATCATGTGCCTCTTCTTCACCTTCACCTTCCCCTTCCCCACCTTCAGCATCATCCTCCATGAAAGTATCACCGAAAGCCTCATGATAGTTGTCATCGATATCATCCCCTTCTTCATCTTCTTTCATTCTAACCCCTCTTTCTCCATGCTTGGTCCAACAATTATAGCTTGGCATGAAACCGTGCCGAAGCAGGTGCATGTGAACGTCTCTTGAGGAGGAGTAACCCTTCTGATTCTTACATTCAGCACATGGACAGATAATAAAACCTCGGTGCTTCTTAGCATTTGCCACTACGAGGAAATCTTTCAAACCCGTAGTGAATTCGCCGGAGAGTCGGTTACCGTACATCCATTGCCGATTCATTTGCATTATTATCATATAAAGTATATAATTAACCATCATGCATTTGTTAAACTAACTAGCTAGAAATAATACAAATCATGAAAGGTTCAAGTTGCTAACCGCGACCGCGGAGGAAAAATAAATGACAAAGCTCAAGTGTGGCTCGGACACTTCATATCATGTGTGTTTCATGCTCTCGGGCATTTCATCGAACACCTTGTGTGCATAGGAGGAACCAAAAGTAAACCCACCACCCCCTTGTGAATATTGTGAATAGAAGTGACACCAAATGTGGCTAAGTGCAGCGAGGTGAGTCCTATATAGGGATGGTCCTTTAGTCCCGGTTGGCCTGGCCAACCGCGACTAAAGGCCTTCGGGCCAGCCCGAGGAGCTTTAGTCCCGGTTGGCCTGGCAAACCGGGACTAAAGCCCCTCCCGTCCGCTAGCTGTCGACCCAGCGCGTTGGGCGCAGATAGTTGGTCGCGGGTCTCCTCCCGAACCGCGACTAAAGACCCCTTTGGTCGCGGTTCGATTATTTTGGGGACTAATGGGGGCGTATGGAAGGCCTATTTTCTACCAGTGATGGAGGAGACAGCGGGGAGCTCCCGTCAGCAAAGCGGTGGAGGTGGATGATCATTGATGGGGCGGTGGTGCCAAGGTGCGGTTCCTGAAGTTTCGTCAAGGTCGTCAATCTATTGTTAGATGAATCTAAGTGTGTGCATGTTTGCACATGAAGTGGGCGTTGTGTCAGCGAGTAGTCATTGTTTCCAAGTGCTCATTTCCGTGAGGATCCGTTGCAGTTGAAGCGCGTCACGGTTTTTCCGTGAGTTGTATCCATGATCTCGTAGAGCGTCCTGGTTGCGGCCAGTGTTATTCGGTGCGATGCTGAAGGCGGACGATGGTAATAAAAGTTTTCGTAAAGAGAGAAAGTGTGCGACTAGTAGAAGGCTACTGCAAGTAAGTACATAGAAGTATGGTGTGAACCGACTGCGAGGATACCTAGTAATGGCGGTGGCACAAGAGGTGTGAACCGAGTGCAAGGCGGGGGCCAAGCAATGGCGGTGGCAAAGAATAGCAGGGCGAGGTGCACTGCATGTTTCCTGCATGGTCATACTTAATGTATTGACATGACGGTGAAAGGTGTATCTCCAAGGAGCGAAGACGTGAGACATCATAGTCGAGGAACTCCAGTGAGATGTGTCACCGAGGGCGAGGGACGTGCACGCAGATATATGAGTCTCGACGAGAGGAATCGTCATGAATCTTCCGGTAGTCAATATCAGGAGGAGTACGAGGAGATGACAAGTCAAAATTAGGGGGAGATTGTTAGAAATAGTTTTGTCAGGAATTGTCCAAGTTGTATTGTGTACGGCTGACTAGTCGTATGTTGACTTTGAGTAGTAGCCGAATAGGATATTAGGAGTCTGATGGTGCAGGAGCTTGCACTCGTTGGGAGACCCCAAGAGGAAGGTATGAAGAGCACAACAACAAGATTCCCTCAGAAAGAAACCAAGGTTGAATCGACCAGTAGGATAAAGAAATCACTTCCGAAGGTTGATGCAGCTGATGTGGCAGGGCGCACTACCGGTTCAGCAGCAGCGTGGAATCTACACAACACAATCAAATTACTTTGCCCCAACGAAGCAGTGAGATTTTTAATCTCACCGATTTTGCTGAAACAAAGGATTAGACGTATAGTGTGGAAAGTAGTATTTGTTTGCAGTAAATGAAAGAGAACAATGATTGTAGTAGTAAAACAACGGTTGCAGTGGTTATATACCAGTGTAAAGAAATGGACCGGGGTACAGTTCACTAGAGGTGTCTCTCCAAAACAGATAGATAACATGTTGGGTAAACAAATTACAGTTGGTCAATTGACAGATATAAAGACTGCACCGTAGTGCATATGCCTGACATGATAATTACTATGTGATTCATGCGGGCATTACAACAAGATACATAGACCGTTATCCAATTGCATCTATGACTAATAATCCACCATCGGAGTGTCATCCGAGCAAACTTTGGGTATTAAGTTGTAAGCAACAGATAATTGCATTAAAAAAGTGTGTAATGTAATAAATAAAATCATCCTTAGACAAAGCATTGTTGCTTTCTCACTAATGGCAATAGCACATCCCCCACCCGTTACGTTTCTGTCACTCGAGCATGAGTGAAAGAGAGGCATGAACCCACTATCGAGCATAAATACCCCCTCTTGGAGTTACAAGCATCAACTTGGCCAGAGCATCTAATAGTAACGGAGAGCATGCAAGATCATAAATAACATACACATCAAAGAACATGTTAGATTGATAATCACTGGACATAGAATTCAATATTCATCAGATCCCAACACCATCTAGCATTACAATAAGATGATCTTTATCATGTTAGGCAACTCACAAGATCTAAACATGAGTCATAAAGAGCAGATAACAACCATATAGCTACTGTTATGGACCCATAGTCCATGTATGAACTACTCATGCATCACTTCGGAGGCATGCATGGTGATGAAGAGCCCTCCAGTGATGATTCCCCCTCCCGACAGGTGCCGGGGAGAGCTCTAGAACCCTCCTAAATTAGGGTTGACGATGAAGGCATCTACAGATCTTTTTGGTGGAAAAGGCTCGAGTATTTAGGGTTAACCCGTGGAGAGGTATAAATAGGCAAGAGGACAACATCGGTGGACGGCCAGGGGGCCCACACCACCCCCAGGCGCGGACAGAGGGGGGCCGCACCGCCCTATGGTGTGGGCCCCCGAGGCCCTGATACTTCATAAACGTATCTATAATTTCTGATGTTCCATGTTGTTTTCATGCCATATGCTACATGTTTTCCTTACAATTTATGTCATTTTATCGATTTTCTGGACTAACCTATTGACAAGATGCCACAGAGCGAGTTCCTAGTTTTCTGCTATTTTTAGTTTCAGGAAAGTTGTTCTCGAAATATTCTCGGAATTGGAAAATTCAAAGCCCGAAAGTATTATAATTCCCGAAGGTTACATGGAGTCCCGAAGAGGCCCGGAGGAGGGCCACTCCATAGGGCGGCGTGCCCCTGGCGACGCCAGGGGGTGGTGTGGGCCCCTCGGGCATCCACCTCCATCGCCCTTTCGCCTATTTATTCCCCCGATACGTCAACCCTAAAAATACACCACTTCGTCCCGAGAAACACCCGAGGCCGCCGTCATCGTCAACCCGAGATCGGGAGGGTTCTGGAGCTCTCCTCGGCACCCTGCCATGAGGGGAATTCGTCACCGGAGGGGTCTACACCACCATGCCCGCCGCCGGAGTGATGCGTGAGTAGTTCATCCTTGGACTACGGGTCCATAACAGTATCTAGATGGTTGTACTCTCCACCTTATGCCTCATGTTTAGATCTTGTGAGTTGCCTCACATGGTCGAGATCGTCTATTTGTAATTCTACATGTTGTGTTTGCTGGGATCCGATGATTATTGAAAGCTATGTCTGTTGATTATCAATTTATCATGTTATCTTCATGTGCATGTTATTTATGATCTTGCATGCTCTCCGTTGTTAGTAGATTCTCTTGCCAAGTAGATGCTATTGACTCCAAGAGGGAGTATTTATGCTCGATAGTGGGTTCATGCCTCCTTTTCATCTATGCTCGAGTGACAGAAACGTGACGGATGGAGGATGTGCTATTCCCATTAGGGAGAAAACAACGATGTTTACTTCGTTTATATTCTTTACATTACACACTTTGCTTACTGCGATAATCTGTTGCTTGCAACTTAATACCCAATGTTTGTTCGGATGATATTCGAAGGGTGGATTATTAGTCATTGATGCAGTTGGATGACGATCTATGTATCTTGTTGTAATGCCCACACGAATCTCATAGTAATCTTTATGTCATGCATGTTCTTTATTTGTCAGTTGCCCAGCCGTAATTTGTTTACCACGCATGTTAGCTATCTTTTATGGAGAGGCACCTCTAGTGAACTGTGGACCCCGGTCCATTTTCTCATACTGATAATACACACACCGTTTCCACTGCTTTCACACTGCTTCCACTGTTTTCACACTGCTACTCCTGTTTTCATATCATGTCGTTCTCATATTGTTTTCCACATCATACATTTAACCTCTTTGTTATTAGCAAAACCGGTGAGATTGACAACCTCACTGCTTCGTTGGCGCAAAGTGAATTGTTTGTGTTGTGTAGGTTCCACGTTGCTACTGAACCGGTAGTGCGCCCTGCCATCTCAGCTGCATCAACCTTCTGAAGTTACTCATTCCTCCTACTGGTCGATTCAACCTTGGTTTCTTTCTGAGGGAAAACTTGTTACTATACTCTTCATACCTTCCTCTTGGGGTCTCCCAACGAACATGTGTTCACATACATCAGGCCCCCCTCGGGGTCCCCTCCGGACTCCGTGTACGTGCCGAATTTCTATGACTCTTGGATATTGTTTCGTCCAATTCCAAGAATATTTCCAGAACTTTTCTGAAACCAAAAACAGCAGAAAACAGGAACTGGCTCTGTGGTATCTTGTCAATAGGTTAGTCACAGAAAATCCATAAAAATGAAATAAAGTGTATAAGAAACATGTAGCATATCGCATGAAAACAACATGGAACATAAAAAATTATGGATACATTTGAGCCGTATGAAGCATCCCAAGCTTAGTTCCTACTCGTCCTCGAGTAGGTAAACGATAGAAACAAATAATTTCTGAGGTGACATGCTACCAATATAAACTTGATCATCATAAAGTAAAAGCATATGTACGCTGAGATCATAGTGCTTTAAATAGAGGCATGATAGATATAATTTTAACAATGATTTTTAGCAATCACTTTGCATCATGAAAAGTAACACAAATAAAAGATCATGAATAATAGTGCACTTGAAAGTTATACGTTTATTTTGAGCATAAAAAAACATATCAAAGTGGTATCTCGCCTGTCCTTAAGAGTGGAACATAAATGCCAGGACACCTTCAAAGTCCAAGGATGACTAGAAAAAATAATTACAGAGCAAGTAATAACACATCATGAATCAATCAATACTATTCTTTGGGACTGATGCACATTAAACTCAGAATGGCAAATACGCTCTCTCAACTGTGCATAAAGTTAGAAAATGTAGACCCACCATAAAAGTAAAAGAAAGGCCCTTCGCAGAGGGAAGCAGGGACTAACTCATGTGCTAGAGCTTTTTATTTTTTTTAAATAGAGGTATTGAAAACATTTTCTAGAGAGGTGTATGCTTATTTCAACAAATGGTAAACAGACAATACAATACGTCACAAGCCAAGTAGACCTTACAAGAGCTGCTCCCATTGAAGGATGCTACTGGTGTAGTAGATCATTCCTATTTTGTTTTGTTTACACAAGTATGCTTTGACTGATAAACCAGAGGCAAAAATAGTGAAGAGAATCTTATAGTAACCAATTTTGGGCTGGGCACCCCGCTGCCAGCTCTTCTATCATATTGGATAAGAAGATGTGCCACTAGTCCAGGTGTTTAAAGTACAATCAACAAGTAAGATAAATATTTTCTATTCACATCCTCGTGAGCTAAAACTGGGGCATATCACGCTGGGCATAAAACCCGAAACCTGAAGCCCGAACCCGAAAATTCCGAAACCGAACCCAAAAAACCCGAGCACCTATTCGGGTATCAATTATACAAACCCGAATTTTATATGGGAAATTCGGGTTTATACTTCTATAACCCGAACAACCCGAATAACCCGAAGTAGATAAGTAATTTTAGCCCAATACAATAAATTATACTCCCACATAGCCCAACAAAATGAATTAAACTCCGGCACAGCTCAAGAACGCATCATTGACCACAAGCCTCAAAGCCTCAATCGCTCAACTTTACGCACACGAACAGGCCACGACGGACCGAGACCCTGCTGGCGGTGGCCTTCCACACACCCTGCACCCGCCGTAGCCTGAGATGACAAGGAGCTACATCGTGTTTGCCGCCTCCCTCCGCCTACCTCGATGACGTGTTGTGGTGATATGCAGCGCCCGCCGCCTACCTTGACGGCATACTAGGGTACAACGCAGCGCCCGTCGCCTATCTTGATGGCATACTGTAGTACAACACAACGCTCGCCGCCTCCCTAGAGTGAACGACATGCTATGATGCAGTGCTGCTCCGGTGGGAGCCCTATACTGCGTGAATGGGAGCAGCGCCGCGCCGATCGATCTGCCTAAGTCCTCCTTTAGTAGTTACAACTCTGATGCATTGAGGAATTTATTTAAGTGATGCTCCTATTCGGGTAAATCGGGAAAACCCGAACCCGAATTATCGGGTACCCGAATTGTCGGGTTCTTATTATTTTGGCTAAATTTCGGGTATCAATTATTAGAACCCAGATTTTCAAAAAACCGAATAACCCGACCCGAAATTTTCGGGTAACCCGAACGCCCGACCTGAGAGGCATAAAACAGGAGTAATTTTGAAAGTTTAAAGGTACCACATGAGAAATTTACTTGGAGTGGCGGTTAAATACCACATGTAGGTAGGTGCGATGGACACATTTGGCAAACTTTGGTTTTGGGGAGTTGGATGAACGAGTAGAGCTCATACTCAGTATAGGTGGAGGCTAGAAAAAGACTGGGAGCGACAAATCAAGAGAGCAATAATGACCATAATCATGCATAGCTACAAAAACATTATTAATCAAAGCATAAATGGTATGACAAGTCAAAAACTAAATGATCATAGAGTCTATAAGTGACTGGTCTGTAGTCATAAACATGGTCTAAGCATGCGTCAAGTCAACTAAATAAAGCATTCGTAGGAGAACACCACGATTTTATGCTTCAATGTGATAAAAAAAACTCATGATTCTTTCAATGGCACATTAAGCACTCTCAGATATTTGAGACAAGTCATGGTACAATAACAACCACTAAAAATAAAATTAAAATAACATCTAGCATGGCATGAAAATGTCTAGCCACGGTCTATACAAACTTCTTTTTGCACTGTTATAAGCACGAAAATTGTACTACTGATTTCTAAGACCAATCATTTTATACTAAACAAAAACTCTCCAAGAGATATATCAATGAAACAAGAGAGTATTAACATAACTCTACTAGAACTAATAGCTCTGAATAAGAGATGCATGAAAAACAGGAGCTAAAAGGATTTGCAACAGCTAGAAGAAAAACTAAGAATATGACCATGGAAGAAAACGAGTGTTCATATGAAAAAAGCGGAGCGTGTTATCTCCCACACAAACAATTCTGGATTTCAAACATATTTATTGCATCAAGGAAGACAAAAGAAAACGAAACAAAAAACAAACAGACACTCCAAGTAAAGTGCATATGATGTGACCGAATAAAAATATAGTTTCACTAGAAGTGACCTGATAAGTTGCTGATGAAGAAGGGGATGCATATGATGTGACCGAATAAAAAAACAGACACTCCAAGACATAGCATTCAACATACATCAGATCCCAGCAAACACAACATGTAGCATTAAATAAAGATGATCTTGATCATGTGAGGCAGCTCACGGGATCTAAACATGAGGTACAAAGTGGAGAGAACAACCATCTAGCTACTGCTATGGACCCGTAGTTCAGGGATGAACTACTCACGCATCACTTCATAGGAGGGCATGGTGGTGTAGACCCCTCCGGTGATGAATTCCCCTCTCGGCAGGGTGCCGGGGAGAACTGCAGAACCCTCTCGATCTCGGGACGATGATGACGGTGGCGGCGGGTGTTTCTCGGGACAAAGTGTTATATTTCTAGGGTTAATATGTCGGGGGTTATAAATAGGCGAAAGGGCAAAGGCGGTGGAGGCCTGGGGGCCCCACACCACCCCATGGCGCAGCCAGGGGGCGCGCCGTCCTTTGGTGTGGGCCCCCTTTGGGTCTCTTTGGGACCCTATGGAACCTTCAGGAATTCGAGTACCTCCAGACTTCGAATTTTCTAATTCCGAGAATATTTCCAGAACAACGTTTCTGAAACAAAAAACAGGGAACTGGCTCTGTGGCATCTTGTCAATAGGTTAGTCCGGAAAATCGATAAAGATGACATAAAGTGTATAGCAAACATGTGGGAAACATCATGAAAACAACATGGAACATCAAAAATTAAGGATACGTTTATGACGTATCAACATCCCCAAGCTTAGTTCCTACTCGTCATCGAGTAGGTAAATGATAAAAACACATAATTTCTGTGGTGACATGCTACCAACATAAACTTGATCATCAATAATGTAAAAGGATAAGTAAGCTGAGATCATAGAATTTAAACACAAGCATGATGTCGTGGAGTAGATAAGACAGATGCCATGGGATGGCTTAAGGTTGGGGCCGATGGACGCTGTAGGTATCCGGGGAGGGGTCGCACGACGAGTAGACGCGCACGAAGAACACTATAAACACCAAGAACTACCCAGGTTCGGGGCCCTCGTGTGGAGGTAACACCCCTACTCCTGCCTATCTCTCTGTATATGTGATATCCGAGTAGCCACAGTACAAATCAGGCCTTCATCTGAGTAGCCACTCTATGATCTCTCTACCTCTAGCACTTGCTCGTGCAATAAATGCTCTCTCGCCTAACGTCCCTCACGCAGGAGGGGGTTGGGCACCTTATGTACTGGTGCCCAACTGGGTAAAAAAGATTAAAAGGTACAACGATGTGATGTCCCTACTGTGACAGTAGAGCACGCCTGCAAGAAGTCTCCGGGGCCGTCCGGCTGACAGGGCTTGTCCACCCTGTCAGTCTCATAGAGTAGGCCCCCTGACACGTCCTGTCCCCTCTATCAGTGACAAGATGTGACAGGCGCCTACCCTCACTGTACCCACGCCGTAGGGCGGATAATCACGTACCTAGTAAGTTGAACCGCACGCCTGTACGGTTGCGGGATACGCGGGATCTCGTCAAAACGGCTCCATTGACTTCTCGCCCGAGTAGGATTGCAGCCCATCTACTCGGACCACTTGATCGCTACTCGGACGATTACAATCTTTCTCCTTATCTTGTCCCGGCCTTCAATACTTATGACCGAATAGCAACTACCGGATAGAGGGTACCCGGGTAGCCACCTACTCGGTAAACAGCACTCTGATCTCTGTTTTACCACCTGTCTTACCCCTACTCGGGGGTAGCCCCCCGACATTAGTCCCCGAAACTAGTAGAGTCCAGTGAACTTGTTCATTGGGCCCTGCCAGCTTTAAACCAAATTGTCTCCGTGAAACAACTTGGCCGAGTTGCTCCTCAACTCGGACGCTCAGAGCCCCTGCTCTCACTTTTCTGAATAATGCCTTGAAAGAAATCCGCCAAGTGTTGAGTAGAGCACGCAACGCAGAGCTCTGCCAAGAACCCAACACTTAGCGAAATTTCCACTCGATCCGGCTCAATCTAGATCGAATCCATCTTCTCGTGTCCAGTGGGGGCACGTGTCACACGCCCACGCCCCCGACGCCTCGATTCTGGTGTATCAATGTGCCACACGCCAGCCACTGCTCCTGGTGCCCACGGCCCGTTAGGTCACGTCGAGCGGGTACTCGAAAGCCCACGACCCACGTCGTGGGTTTAACTGCGCCTGTTACGCGCGCGGATTGCGCTGTGTGCGTTTCTAACGGGCAGTTAACCCACGCTGCACGATCTCTGGCCACGATCAATCCCAGTAGTAACTGCAGCTCGCGGAGAGATAAATACCCCCGCGCCGCCTACTCCTTATCTTTCCTGCTCACTTTCCCAATCTCGCTCTCTCCCTGCCTCTGTCTCCGCCGTCGAGCATAGCGCCGCCGCGAGTACGCGACGCACCACCGCTCCACAGAGAGAGAGAGAAACACACCTCGCTCGCCGCCATCTTCTTCGCCAACCTTGACCTCGACGAGCGCCCGCGACTCTACCAGCAACCGCGCCGTTATGGATCCCTCGAACGCCGCCGCGGACGAGTATGAGGACGAGATGGCGCGCCCGGGCCGGTTGGGAGGGCCCGGATGTCACCGCCGCTGATTGCCAGTGGCTGGGGAACACCCGCCGAGTCCCCCCCCCAGTGTGATCTGCTGGGGAACACCCGCACCAGAAGCAGATGAGTACGTCGTCTTCCTTTCGCATTTCAAACGCGGCCTAGGCCTCCCCGTCTCAAAAAAATGTCGGACTTTCTCCGCCACTTTGGCCTCCAGCCGCACCACCTTCCTCCTAACGCCATAGTCATGCTCTCCACCCACGCCACCGTATGCGAAGCCTTCCTGGGCGTCAACCCAACAATCCAAACTTGGGCCCGCTATTTCTTTCTTCGCCAACAGAAAGTTCCAGACCGTGGCAATCCTCATGTTCCTCGCGTGATGACCTAGACGGTAGCGCAATGATGCTGCAACGCAGCACCGGGCACCACCCGCGGGTTCTCGGATTAGAGACCGTGCGCGAGTGGCAGCGCGGCTTCCTGTACGTGAAGAACATTCCTCCCGAAGAAGGAAAGCCCGCTGAAGACCGGATTGGGATCCCCAAGTTCGTGAACGCGTTGCCTACCGGACAAAATTGGGGGTATAATCCCAAGAACACTGTGCCTGACGTCGTCTAGGTAGAGAAGCGCCTGGCGCAGCTAGCTGAGCTGGGACTTCTGCAGGATGACCCAATCGCCTGCTGGATCTCGCGCTGAGTACTCCCACTCCAGGCCCGAGCGCACAAGATGTGCTACATGGGAGGCCCTCGGGAATGCACTCGGACCACATCGTTCGAGCTCACCAAGGCGGAGGTGGCCATTTGGGCCAAGTCCATCACGAGGACCACGCTGACCGACAACTGGGCATACGACTTTGTGCCGTATAGCCGCACCAAGCACATTACCAATGTAAGTGTTCTTCTCTGCACACTCGTTACTGGTGTTCGATACTGAATAGACCTCCCCTTAGCTTTATATGCTTCGTGTTTGCATGATGTGCCGGATAGAGCTCCTTAGCTTGATATGCTTTATGTTTGCACGCTGCTCCGAGTAGAACTCCGTAGCTCGATATGCTTTATGTTTGCATGTTGTTCCGAGTAGAACTCCATAGCTTGATATGCTTTATGTTTGCATGCTAGACCGAGTAGAACCACTTATTTTGATATGCTTTATGTTTTCATGATGTTCCGAGTAGGAACCCCTAGCTTGATATGCCTTATGTTTGCACCAACAACACATCAATCGCTAGAAGGATGAGGACGAACCCATCTTAAAGGCCAACTGGGAACCGGATAGAACAGAGGATGACGCCACAGCGTATGACATCCAAGCCACCCTCTGCATCCCACGTGCCGGCCAGGAAGGTAAATCCCGCGTTGATGCCTCTATTCGGGACTGGTCCGAGGATGATGAAGGTGACCGGGTTCACCCCTCTGCTTGCGCGCAGTATGCTTTGATTCTTTTTCTTTGCTTGTTCTGAACCCTTCCTTCTCTTCTGCAGAGGAGCCTGAGTTGGAGGAGCTAGAGGAACCCGTGGAGGTGGTTCCGATATCTGTGGCTGCTCCCACTACTCGGAAGAGGGATGGCAGTGGTGCGCAGGCACCTCCTCCCAAGAAGTTGAAGAAGAAGCCGGCAGTCAAAACCACCTCCCGCAGGAGACATGCCCCCACCATGGACGGGTAAGTGCTTTCCGAGTAAACTTTGACTCATTGCTGTTTTCCTTCCTTGTTCCCTTTTCTGCCGTTGCTTCTAACTTTTCTCTTCCTTTGCATATTCCTTTTCAGTGAGGCACTTGATGCGGATGCCACCGCTGCACCACCTCCCAAGAAGAAGAAAGATCCACCACAAGACCTTTTCAGTGAGGCACATGATGAGGAGGACCGGGTGCCAGAAGATAGGACGCATGCGCCCTCCCCTCCCCGAGAAGATCCAGACCTTGGCGCCGAGAACACCGGCGCCAGAAATTAGACTAAACACACCTCCGAGCAGCTGCAGCCTGATGTGCAGTCAGCTTCTCAGGACATTGATAACACCGAGAGGATGCTAACTCCTCCAGCTGCATCAGCTGAGGAGAGTACTGAGCACGCTGCCGAGCAGCAGCAGGACACCACAGCCGTGGAGCGGCCAGATGCTGCCGCCGAGCAGCAGCCAGAAAGGAACACTGCAGAGCAGCCAAACCCCGCTGCCGAGCAGCGGGTAGAAGACCCAGTGGTGGAGCCGCTCCACTAGTACACATTGCAGCCGGATGCTGCACCGACTAGCCGGCCGCCAGTGCCGCCAACTCAGCAGATGCCTCCGCTAGTCAAACAAGTGCCACCTCCTTCTCAGCAAACTTCTCCGCCAGTCCGCCAACCAATTCCACCTTCTCCGCAAGTACCTCTGCCCAACACCAAGAAACCCGCCAAGACGGCTGCTGAGCCAACCCGGCATCAGCCAAAGCGTGGCGCCGCATAGGCTGGGCAACCGTTGCTGCTCTTCAAGCCACAAGGCGGACAGGCTGCTCAGCCGGCCCAGAACACCAAGCTGGCGCTCAGCCAGAAGAAGAAAATGCTGAACCCAAACGTCAGCCTGGTTCCAACTACTGCCACCTTTGGTCTTGCAGAGGAGCAGGGTGCCGGCGCTGGTGCCAGTGAGAAGGAGGATGGGTCCAAGCTTCCTGATTACTAGAGAGATCTGCAGGAGCGCCACAAGATTCATATGACCCAGGAAGAGGAGCGGATAGCTACTCTCAAAGAGCGCAAGACCGTGAGCCGCTCCAAGTCAAAGGGAAAGAAGGACTCCTTGATTATTAAGGAAATTTCTTCCCGCGGCGAGGATGATGAGGCGCTTCCCGAAGCAGGCATCACAGCCATCTTGGACCGGGTAGGCCACATCGAGGAGGTTTGGGATAGCAAGGTATTCGGCAACGCCGCCTGGGATGGTACCGAGTTTGGAAAACTCGACCATTATCGGACAGATTTGAACAAGGCCGACATCGGTCCTATCGGCATGGCGGTAGCCAGTCCTTGCAGCACTCTGGCCAGCAAGCTGTTCGTCTTGCGCAAGTCCATTGAGGAGATCGAGCAAAGCTATGTGGTAAGTATTTTCTCTCTTTCTGAATCTTTCGAGTTGCCAGTTTCTTTTTTCTCCTTTTCTTTTCTTAGCCATTACCCCAGTCCTCGAGATTCGGGCCGAGTAGGTGAAAACTCAACCGAGTTGATATCTAGTTGGGCCAAATCTTCCAAAACTTACATTCCTTCCTTCTCCCCTGCAGGATAGTGTCCAGGAAAGGACAAAGGTTTTCCGCCAGCTTCTCTGGAATCACCGCCAAGTCAGAGATCGGAACCGAGCTCTGGAGGCTGACAAGAGCGACAGAGATGCCATGGAGAAGAACGCCCTGGACAACACCCTCAAGCTTTCTGCTATGGAAAGTAAGCTTTTAGCATTTCGGTTTGTGCGTTTTTTTCCTACGCCCGTTTCTTGCTTTTTGCTCAACCGTTGTCTTCTCTGTAGGCGAGCTCAAGGCTCTGGTGGAGAGGCACCAGGATTGTGAGGATTTCTCTACCTCAGCGCGGAGTAAAATCTCTTCTCTGGAAGGTGAGAACTTTTCTTCCTTCTCTGCATCTGCCTTCTCTCACTGAATTACTCTGCCAAATAGTGATGTTCTTCCCACAGAAGAATATAAGAACTTCCGGGAGCAACACTTGCAATGCCTCACTTCTGCTGAGGCACACCAGCAAGTGCAGGCCTGAGAGTTTGAGATGGAGAAAGAGCGTGCGGCCGAGAGGGTGGAGTTTGAGAAACTCCAGGTTGATCTCGCAAGCGCACTCCAGACTGCAATCAACCATGTCCGCGAGAAGAAAGATCTCGAGAAAAAAGCTGCCGTCGAGAAGCAGAAACTCGAGCTGGAAATCAAGACCCTTCAACTCCGCATCAGAGCCAACCTCCACCACTCCAACTCCTTCTGCAGCCGAGCCAACCTCTACAACTGCTGCCTCCGAACCAGTGGCACCCCACGACACCAACTCGGATACCATTACCTCCACTGTTACCTAAATTCCTGCAGTTTCTATCTTAAAACACTTATCAAATCCCCGGGATGCCGGGTGCAGATGTAATTGATACAATTGTGTTCCCTATCTGCTACTCAGTTTTATTTGTTTCACTCTTAGCAAGACTGGCTTGATGCCGGATTGCGTTTTCATGCAAGTCCCCGAGTTGCGTTTCTTATCCACTTGTCTTTTTGTCTTTGCTCTTACCTGCCACTTATGTCTTTTTGGTAGTCGAGTCACAAGATTTCAAAATCAAGTTTCAAATACTTAACCACTTTAAGATTTGAATTCTAACGCTGCCCACCACTTAACCAAAAAACAGAGAAGTAAATACACCCTACTCGGTTGCTACACTTCTCTTTTCCTTAGAAATTTTTCATGTGGTCATTGACCTTTGGCTTGTTCTCTTGCTTGCCATGAAGCCGGGTTGCGGACAGCAGCAGAGTCGAAGAGTTGGCCCTTGGGTTTAAACACACTACTAGATATGCACATGAAATTCTAAGTAGACCAACCGAGTAGACAAAGGAAATAAAGTAAATACCACAAGGCAAGGTTTTTGCACAGGTAGTACCCGAGTTTGAATTCGGAGTGCCGACTAGAATTTAACTCGATGGAGGGGATATTTACAACTTTTGCTTATGAATGAAAACGGTGGAGTAGAGCTACATTCCAGGGACGCTTGGATTCCTCTCCAGCTTTATCCGGCCTGTTCTTCTGGGGTGCCTGTGCGTCAACTAGATAGTAGGCATCATTGTGTAGAGCCTTGCTTACGATGAAGGGCCCTTCCCACGGAGGGGATAGCTTGTGCATCCCAGCCATGCGCTGCACGAGCCTAGGGACCATGTCTCCTTCTCGGAAAACCCTTGGGTTTACTTTTCGGCTGTGATAACGCCTCAGGTTTTGCTGATAAATGGCTGAACGTGACAGAGTTAACTCTCTTGCTTCTTCTAGCAGGTCAACGTCATTTTCTCGAGCTTCTCTCGCCTCCGCCTCAGTGTAGAGGGTTACTCGGGGAGAGTCATGCTCTAGGTCAGTGGGCAACACGGCCTCAGCTCCATATACCAGGAAGAATGGTGTGTATCCGGTTGATCGGTTAGGGGTAGTCCTTAGACTCCACAACACCGTCGGCAACTCGTCTATCCAACAACCAGTGGTTCGCTGTAATGGCTCAATCAGCCTTGGCTTTATCCCGGATAGGACCATGCCATTTGCTCTTTCAACTTTCCCATTGGAGGTCGCATGCGCAACGGATACAACATCTAGCTGGATCCGCTTCTCTCTGCAGAATCTTGCGAATGCACCCTCAGCAAAGTTTGTGCCATTATCAGTGATGATGCTGTGGGGGTAGCCGTATCTCAGAATAACATCCTTCAGGAAACTCATAGTTGTGACTCCATCACACTTCCGAATAGGCTTGACCTCAATCCACTTGGTCAACTTGTCAACCATGACCAAGATGTGGGTCATGTTGCCTCTAGCTGGCTTGAAAGGACCCACCATGTCCAAACACCAGACAACAAATGGACAAGTAATGGGAATGGTTTTTAACTTGGAAGCTGGCATATGAATCTTACTCGCAAACCTCTGGCACCCGTTGCATTTTCTCACTATATCTTCAGCTTGCCGCAAGGCAGTGATCCAAAAGAATCCATGCCGAAAAGCCTTGTTAACCAGAGCCCGAGAAGAGGCATGATGCCCGCATTCCCCCTGGTGTATCTCTATAAGAATTTCTTCTCCTTCCTTTGGCTCAACGCAGCGTTGCAGCACGCCAGTAGGACTCCTTCTGTGCAGTACCTTGTTGAAGATAGTGTAGCCTTTGGATCTTCTATGGATCTTCCTGGCCGTGACCTCATCACTCGGTAAGGAGCCGTCCGTTAGAAAGGATAATATGGTCAGAGCCCAACTCGGTGTCTCCCAGATGGGAAACACTGGTTCGTCCACTTCCATTGGATCAACTACCAAGACCTCTTCTGAGTTGGGGGCGAGTCCCCGAGTACTGAGAAATGATCTCCTCAATGAATGAGATAGTCCCTGAGTTGAATGGAGCTGTCCCCGGGTTGCAGGTGCCAGTCCTCGGGTTGGAGACGACAGTCCCCGGGTTCTCTTTTGCAGCCTCCCAATCAATTTCCATGGGAACAGCTTCTGATCCTGGCAGGGATGGAACGAAGATAGAATCCGATTTGGGGGATGGCTTGATGGATGGCTTTCTCAAATGCTCCAAGGCAATCCCAGCTGGTATAAACTGCCGAGAAGACCCCAACTTGGACAGCTCATCAGCTGCGTCATTCTCAGCTCGGTGTATGTGATGAAATTCACACCCTTCAAAGAATCCAGTCATAGTTTGCACCAGAAACCGGTAAGACGCCATGTTGGCATCCAAAGCATCCCAATTGCCGGATACCTGCTGCACCACCAAATCCGAGTCGCCATAACAGATAATGCGCTGAACTCCGATCTCCTTGGATACCCTCAAGCCGTGTACCAACGCCTCATACTCGGCCACATTATTGGATGCCTTGAAATGGATCTGCAGCACATATTTGAGTTGATCTCTCTTGGGTGACGTAAGCACCATGTCAGCACCAAGGCCTTCCTTTACTTTGGAGCCATCAAAATGCATCTTCCAGTAGTTCGTTTCCGGCAAGGGAGGATCATACTGCATCTCGGCCCAATCCACCAAGAAATCTGCCAGAGTTTGTGACTTGTGTGGACTACAGAGGGGTGTACGCGGCTAGCTCAATTGCCCACTTGGCTACCCGGCCGCTTGCTTCCTTGTTGCCCATGATCTCCGAGATGGGAGCAGTACTCACCACTGTGATGGGATGCTCTTGGAAATAGTGCTTGAGCTTCTTGGCACCTAGGTATACGCCATACGTCATCTTCTGGTAGTGCGGGTAGTTTTGCTTGGAGCTGGATAGCACCTCACTGAGATAATACACTGGCCGCTGCACCTTTTTGCCTTCCTCTTCTCTTTCCACCATTATCACCACGCTGACTACCCGGTTGGTAGCTGCAATGTACAACAACATTGGCTCTTTGGGTAGCGGGCTTGCCAGGATGGGAGCGCTACCCAACATGGTCTTGAGTTCTCTGAAGGCCACATCAGCTTGTGATGTCCAGACAAACTTATCACTCTTCTTCATGAGCTGGTAAAGAGGCAATGCCTTCTCACCCATTCTTCCCAGGAAGCGGCTAAGGGAAGCCAAGCACCCGGTAAATTTCTGCACATCCTTCAGTGATCTCGGCAAAGACATGCTCTCTATAGCTTTTATTTTTGAAGGATTGGCTTCAATGCCCCGGCTGGATACCAAGAAACCGAGTAACTTGCCAACCGGAACGCCAAAGGTGCACTCAACTTCATCCTGTACTTGTGCAGGCTAGCAAATGTTTCCTCAATATCACTAAGCAGAGTATGTGTTTCTTTCGTTTTGATGACAATGTCATCTACGTACACCTGCACATTCTTGCAAATTTGATCATGCAAACATTTCTGCTTGCATCTCTGATAGGTAGCCCCAGCATTCCGCAACCCAAAGCACATAACACGATAGCAATAAGCCCCGTACGGGGTGATAAAAGTAGTCTTTATTTGATCAGCCGGGTTAAGAGGTATCTGATGAAAACCAGAGTAGGCATCAATGAAAGACAAAAGTTCACACCCGACAGTGGAATCGATCACCTGATCTATCCAGGGTAGCGGAAATGGGTCCTTGGGGCAGGCCTTGTTCAAGTCGGTGTGGTCCACACACATATGCCATGCAGTCTCGGCCTTGGGGTCCTCCTTCTTCTTCTCAACCATGACCGGATTGGCCAACCAATCCGGATGCAGTACCTCCATGATGAATCCACTTATCAGCAACTTGGTGATCTGATCACCGATACCTTCCTTCTCTCATCACCAAAGCGGCGCATCGCCTGCTTAACTGGCTTGGCGTCAGGACGCACATGTAGCGAGTGCTCAACCAACTCCCTCGGGACACCCGGAAAGTCCTCATTGGACCATGCAAAGACATCCAGATTCTCACGGAGGAAGTGGATGAGCTCGCTTTCCTATTTCTCGCCCAACCCGGTGCCAATGATGGCAACACGGTCTGGGAATTCAGGGTCCACCTGCACCTTCTTGGTTTCCTGGGAGGCCTGGAAAGCTATACCATACTGAGAACCAGGCATGCCAGGGATACCGACTTGCGCTGCTGGAGCCATAGCCACCACCTCGTGTATCTTCTTCTTCTCTGCAGCGATGACCAGAGATTCTGCCAGCAGAGATCCAGCTGAAGCGCAATCCAGGGAGCGCTTGTAATCACCCGCGATAGTGATGACACCATTGGGACCGGGTAGCTTCATCTTCAGGTAGGCGGCATGGGTTGAGGCCATGAATTTGGTGAGCGCAGGCCTACCGAGTAGAGGCTCCGAAGATCAACCACTTCGAACTGCAGGCACTCGGTGCGACAGTTCTCTCTGGTGCCGAATAGCACATCTATCCAGATGCGGCCGATTGGAGCACAACATACTCCCGGCACAATGCCATGGAAAGTAGTTCTGCTGGGTAGCAGCATGTTCTCGGCGAGGCCAAGCTTCTCCAGGGTATCTCGGTACATGATGTTGATGCTGCTGCCGTTATCAATCAGCACTTTGCTGAACCTGGCATTCTTCTTGGTCCCCGGGAAGGTGGGATCCAACACCAGTGCATTTGTACCCGGATTGGGCATCACCTTGGGATGATCATCTTTGGACCAAGTAATCTCTTGGTCGCACCAGTGTAGATAGTGAGGCACCGCTGGGATCACTGCATTCACCTCCATCGCAAGCCTACGCTGCGACTGCTTGTCATCTGGCTCGGTGGTGAATACCATGTAGCTCTCATGGTGCTCTTGGTACTGGTTGCGGTCTCCACCACCATTGTTGCCGTTGTTGTTGTTGTTGTTGTTGTTGTTCCTGTTGTTGTTGTGGGTGTAGTAGTTGCGGTTGCGGTCATTGCGGTTGTTGTAGTTGTAGTTGCGGTTGGCTCCCTGAGCCACTTGATTCACATTCTCCCTTCTCGGATTCACTGCTAGCCTAGGAGCAGCTGCCCGAATAGGCTGCACGTTGGCTCCCGAGAGTGGCAGAGGAGGAGGAGGAGGCAGCTGACCAAACCCTTCACCCTTAATGTGGTCCCACCAGCTGCACTGCCGGGTAGTGTGGTTGGCTGGCCTACTCAGATGCCGAGTATGGAAGCTGCATGGCCCATCCTTCATGTTCTCAAAGACAAATCTCTGAGAATCTCCTGTGTCCGGGTTGCTGTTAACCTGCTGGGGAGCATTGTATGGCTTCTTGATGCCTTGGCCCTGATTCTGGTTATGCTCGTATTGGGCTCAAAAAGTTTTTTTGCCTTTGGCTACTCCCAGCAGCCGCAGGGTCTTGGTTCACAGCATTCACCTGCTCAGACCCATACCGAGTATCGGGTCTGTCATCTCTGCGCTTGTTGCGGAAATCTTGGCGTCTGCCGCCATCATGGTTTCTCCTTCTCGGCTCGAAAGCATCGAGCAGAGGCTGAGTAGGGTCACCGAGTGCATACATATCAGCTATCTTGATCGTCTCGGCGAGCGTACTCGGCATCTCTCTCTCTGCAGCTTCTGCCATAGCATGCTGCCATGCCTGCAGCCTTGAGCAAACCAGGCGATTTCCTGTGACTCATTCACACCCTCACAGGTGTTCCTCAACAAGCTCCACCGAGTAAGATACTCTCGGTCAGTCTCCTCTTCTCGCTGCTTGCAAGCTGACAGTTGTCGCGGCCTATTCGGCCTCTTGTATGTACTGGTGAAGTTGCTGATGAAGGCTTCCGAGAAGTCAATCCAACAGTTAATACTGTCCTTGGGCAAGTTGTTCAACCAGATCCGGGCAGGGCCCTCCAGCATCTGCGGAACATACCTCACGGCCCATCTCCGATTGCCGCCTGCAATGTGCACAGCGATAACGTAATCGCTTAACCAGTTTTCCGGCTTGGTGCTACCATCATAGCACTTGGTCCCTCTGGCCAGCTGGAACTTGTTCACGGAAGGATCCCCCATGATTCGGTGACCAAAACAGGCTGGGCCGGGTGGCCCCTTTGTTTCCATCTGCGCTGACCGATTAATCCGGTCCAGCTTGTATCTTGCATCGCTGGGCTCCAGCATCCTGTCACCCAAACGATCAGTGACATCCCTCGGATCAGCGTACCCGGCCATCTCCATTTCCGAGTACCCATCATCATAGTGGTCTTGCGGCACGGGACCGGGCTGAGCAACCGGGTTGGCCGCTGCCACAACTGCTTGCAGCTGCACAGCCGCTGGCGGCTGTACCCTCTGCTGAACTGGGTTGGCAGCCTGATGCCGAGATGGTCCCGCGCGGTTTCTTCCTTGCCCCTTGCTGTGAGCTTTAGTGGCTTGATAGCCTGCTCCTGCAGAGTTGTGTTTCTGGTCGAGATGCAGTGCTACAGCGTGCTGTTTTCCGACGACAGCCGGGTCGTACACCTGCATCTGTTTGTTCTTTCTAGAGTTCACACTTCGGTCCCTCTCATTGTCGGGAAGCGGCGATGAGGCCTGATCGATAGATCTGACCGCATGCGAGTGGACAACCTGAGAAGCACCGGCTCCCGGATTGGATTTCCAGAACTCCTCGTTCTGCCTGCCAGCTTCTAGCACTAGCTCATTGAGCCTATCCTGCTGCCTAGCGCGAGCGTCGCTAGTGAGATGCGGCAACTCAGCAGCGACTGCCTCTGCAGCCCTAAGAGTTTTGGCAGGGGAGCTGTATTTGGGCCTACTAGTAGTGTTCAAACTAGCTGATTGGCTAGCAGCCCTACCATCTCTAGCTAGCTCAGCTCCCAAGTTGCGACGAATAGTGCCTATCTTGCTAGGCAGCCTAGAAAGGGGAGTAAAGCCATGCGCTCTATTGTACTCATTTTGATCCAGGTTAAGCTCAATCCTAACCTTCTCCAGTTCCTGGGCCTCCGCGAGTAGCGCTTGACGCTGCTGCTCGAGTTGCGCCTTCAACATCATGAGCTCGATGTCGGTGGGAGGCGGCATGCCCAGCTGCTCGGTGGCGCCAACGCGAGCAGCCGGTATAGCCGCTGACGTGGAAGGAGCCACGTAACCCGGAATATTCCTGGGCATGTCGTAGGGCTTGTGGACCCTCGCAGCAGCCGGTTCATCGATGACTTCAGCCGTAGTGGCTGCGCCTTTCCTGGCATCGATAGCTGGGCCGTCATCATCACCTCCATGTTGTCCGCAGAGCAGCCAGTTGGCTTCCCGCGGGCAGCGAGTACAGCAGGAGGATCATCCGCAACGAGCACCTCCTTCGGGTACTCGCGGATGACGGTGGTGGCGACGTACACCAGGTGCGCGCCGAAAGAGAGGACCGAGCTGCCTGCAGGCACAGGCCTGCCGCCGAAATCGCCGGCGTTGTCGATGACGAAATCGAAGGAGCCGAATCTGTGGACAAGGCCATAGACCACGCGCTCCCCTGATGCAGAAATGGGTCCCGTCCGAATATGAACTCCAGCCAGCGCCGATGCTGGCGCCACGGTGGGCGCCAACTGTCATGGAGTAGAGAAGAGAGATGCCATGGGAGGGCTTAAGGTTGGGGCCGATGGACGCTGTAGGTATCCGGGGAGGGATCGCACGACGAGTAGACGTGACGAAGAACACTACAAACACCAAGAACTACCCAGGTTTGGGGCCCTCGTGTGGAGGTAACACCCCTACTCCTGCCTATCTCTCTGTATATGTGATATCCGAGTAGCCACAGTACAAATCAGGCCTTCAGCTGAGTAGCCACTCTATGCTCTCTCTACCTCTAGCACTTGCTCATGCAATAAATGCTCTCTCGCGTAACGTCCCTCGTGCAGGAGGGGGTTGGGCACCTTATATACTGGTGCCCAGCCGGGTAAACAAAGATTAAAAGGTACAACGATGGGACGTCCCTACTGTGACAGCAGAGCACGCCTCCGGGTTCCCGCTGACGCGGGTGCGAGAGGTCGCCGCGCCGTTCGGCTGACAGGGCTTGTCCACCCTGTCAGTCTCATAGAGTAGGCCCCCTGACACGTCATGTCCCCTCTGTCAGTGACAAGACGTGACAGGCGCCTACCCTCACTGTACCCACGTCGTAGCACGGATAATCACGTACCTAGTAAGTTGAACCGCACGCCTGTACGGCTGCGGGATAAGCGGGATCTCGTCAGAACGGCTCCATTGACTTCTTGCCCGAGTAGGATTGCAGCCCATCTACTCGGACCACTTGATCGCTACTCGGCCGATTACAATCTTTATCCTTATCTTCTCCTCGCCTTCAATACTTATGACCGAATAGCAACTACCGGATAGAGGGTACCCGGGTAGCCACGTACTCGGTAAACAACACTCTGATCTCTGTTTTACCACCTGTCTTACCCGTACTCGGGGGTAGCCCCCCGACACATGATAAATAGAATTTTAATAATAAAGCATAGAAATCACGTTGCATCATGAGAAGTAACACAAATAAAATATCATGAATAACAATGCAACAAAAGATATACGTGTGTTTCAAGTATAGAGATAACATGGCAAAGTGATATTTCTCTAGTCCTTAAGAGTGGGGCAAAATATAAATGCCAGGACACCTTCAAAGTTCACGAGGAAGACTAGAACAAATAATTAGAGAACAAGAAATAACACATCATGAATCAATTAATAATGTTTTTAGGCCAAATGCACATTAAACTCATAATTGCAACTATGCTCTCTCAACCGTGCATAAAGTTAGAATATGGAGACTCAACATAAAAGTAAGAGAAAGGCCCTTCATAGAGGGAAGCAGGGATCAACTCATGTTCTAGAGATTTTATTTTATTAAAAAGAGATTGACACTCCTCTCATCCATCTTACACAAACCATGGCTAAGCAAATCCTCGGGTGCCTGCCAACAATCACATACCGTGGAGGAGTTACTATTTTTTTAGAGAGGTGTATGCTTATGTCAACGAATGGTAAACAGAAAATACAGTACGTCACAAGCCAACTAGACTTCACAAGAGCGGCTCCCATAGAAGGACGCATATGGGTAGAAGATCGTCCCTCTTTCTCTTTTGTTTACACAATTATGCTTTGACTGATAAATCAGGGGCAAAAATAGTGAAGAGAATTTGTTGTTATTAATTTGGGGTTGGGCACCCCGCTGCCGGCTCTTCTATCATTGGATAAGCGGATGAAGCCACTAGTCCTGGGTGTGAAAGTCCAATCAACAAGTGAGATAAATATTTTCTATTTACGTCCTCATGAGCTAAAACAGGAGCACAAAACTGGAGTAATTTTGAAAGTTTAAAAGGTAACACATGAGCAATTTATTTTGGAGTGGCGGTTAAATACTACATGTATATGTAGGTATGGTAGACACAATGGGAAAACTTTGGTTTTTGGGAGTTGGATGCACGAGTAGATCTCATACTCAATACAGGTGGAGGCTAGCAGAAGACTGGGAGCGACAAATCAAAAGAGCATAAGAGCCATAATCATGCATAGAGACATAAACATAATTAATCAAAGCATAAATGGTACCACAAGTTCAAAAACTAAATGATCATGGAGGCTATAAGTGACTGGTTCATAGTCATAAACATGGTGTGAGCATGCGCCAAGTCAACCAAATAAAACATTCAAAGGAGAACACCACAAATTTATGCTTCAATATGACAAGAACAACTCAAGATTATTTCAATAGAACATTAAACACCCTCAGCTATTTGAGGCTAATCCTGCTACTAAATAACCACAAGGCTTTAGAATTAAAATAACATCTAGCATGATATGAAAAAGTCTAGCCATAGTCAATACAAGCTTCTACATGCACCGTTATAAATCCTACTACAAGCATCAGTTTCTTTTCTCAACAAGCACCATACAAAACATTAAGCAAATTAATATCTCAAAACAGTAGTACTTACTAGTCCTTCCAGTTTATCCATTAAGCAACCATTAAAAGTTTATACTTACTAAATTCTACACCAAGAAAACATGAGAGTACTCACATAACGCTACTAAAACTAACAACTCTGAACAAGAGATGCAATGAAAACAAGAGCCAAACGAGAATTTTTGCAGCGATTAGAAGAAAAACTAAGAATACTAGCATAACAAGTATTCAAACGAAAAAGCGGAGCGTGTATCTCTCCCAAAAAAGGAATGCTAGCATCCAAATATATTATTGCAGTAAGGAAAAAAAAAGAAAACAAAGGAAAACAAAAGAAAACAAAAGAAAAAACAAACATATGCTCCAAGTAAACTTCATATGATGTGACCGAAAAAAATATAGTTACACTAGAAGTGACCTGATAGATTGTTGATGAAGAAGGGGATGCCTTCGGCATCCCCAAGCTTAGGTGCTCGAGTATTCTTAAAATATGCTTGGATGAACCACAGGGGCATCCCCAGTCTTTGACCTTGCACTCTTCTTGATCACATATATCACCCTCTTCTCTTGACCCTTGAAAACTTCCTTCACACCACACTCAAAGAGTAATTCGCGTATAGAGGGTTAGTGAAACAATAAAAAAATCCATGGGTTCTGGAAGGGCACAAGTGATATTGATACTTTTTAAACATTAGCTACAGCCACTGATGTTTCGTGAAGCAAATAAATCCACTTGACATCGCAAAAGAGCAAATGCAAGAAAAATAGCAGAATCTGTCAAAACCGGAACAATATGTAAAGAAGAATTTTTTTGGGGCACTTATGTTGCTCAGATAGAAAAACTTAATGAACAAAAAAGTTGTGTAATTATCCTAGGAATATGCACAAGAAATTTCAGGACATTCTTATGTTTCTATGTTTTATACGATTTTTTACGGTGAACAGAAGAAATCTGTTTCCTGCGCAGAAATCCAAAAACCAACTCCAACTCTCGTCAGAAACTTTACTTGGCACAACTAAAACATGAAAATAAATATAAAAAGGAGTTTCTACAGAATTATGCAACCCCTTGACTCAAAGAAAATAGAGAAAAACAAAGCAAAAATAATACCATGGGTTATCTCCCAAGAAGTGCTTTTCTTTAATGCCTTTTAGCTAGGTTCAGAAAAGTGGAATCAAGTAAATGCTCACATAAGAAATATGAATTAAGAAAAAGAGAGAATCAAGAAGAAAGTATAAAACAAATTTAAGTCTAACCCACTTCCTATTCATAGGAATCTTGTAAAGAAATAAATTAGAGAAGCTCAAACTAGAAATGATGGGAAGGTAGAACAAGAGCAACTTCAAACCTTTCAACAAAAAGAGAGGTGTTTTGGTAACATGAAAATTACTACAAACATATTTTCCTCTCTCATAATAATTTTTAGTAGCATCATGAACAAACTCAACAACATAATTATCACATAAACCATGTTTGTCATGGTCTAAAACCACACAATTCATATCAAGCTCAAAAATAGTGGGATCAAAATTTTAAATCAGCTCCTCTTTCTTCCCACTTTTAGCAATGGCAAAACAAGATGATTGATCACTCATAAAAGGTATAGGACACATGATAACAATCCTATTTTCAGTAGCATTGTAATTTATAACATCAAGTAACATATGACCATCATCAAGAGCATTATCATATAAATTTTCTAAACAAACTTCCTCATTATCATGTGTATCAATAGTTGGAATAAATAGAGTATTCTCATAGGATTTATCCAAGTAGCATGGATTATCATAAATAATAGTAGAAATATCATTCTCAAAAGTTTCATTCATAGTAGTATCAAGGTCACAAGTATAGCAAGTATCAATTTCATCAAAAAGGGATATTTCAAAATAATCAATAGGATCATCACAATTATGAGTTGAAGAGTTACTCTCATTTGGAGGTAGACATGGGTTCCATTCTTCCTCCTCTTGATAATCACTCTCCTCCTCTTTTTCATCCAATGAGCTTCCAGATTCAGCAATTTCTTCTTCCATAGGCTCCTGCAAGGCATTAGTCTCTTCCTTAGGTTGAGAGCATTTATTAAGATACTCCATCATGTAGTAATTACATTCCTTGTCATTATCAAAGCAATATTCAAGTATAGCATAAATCTCGTATTTATAAGGTGCATCATCAATACTTTCAGGTAAATAAGCAATTTCGAATGCACCCTTCCAAGGAATAAATTCTTCAATTTGTTCCACATCATATAATTCATAATTTCCCTTAACATAAGAAGATATGGTAACATCATCATTATACTCACATTGAAAATTGAGGTTTTTATACCTCCTACAGCAGCAAGATTTATCAAAGCAATAAGTAACATTATAATTAGAGCACAAGTTTTTAGCATAGTCATGTAATTTATTAATTTGCTCCCATAAGTGTATTCCTTTTTGTGACAAGCGGTGTTGCTTATAATATTTTTTTTGTTCATCTGTGAACCCACCTTGCCAATAAGATTTAGTTTCAAAGGCATCAAACAATTATAGCAAGTATAATAAAGAAAAAATAACAGCTAGAACAAGAACTAATCTTTTGTGTTTTTGATAAAGAGAAGCAAACAAGACAAAATAAAATAAACCAAGAAAAACAAAAACAAAGTAAAGAGATTGGAAGTGAGAGACTCCCGTTGTAGATATTCTCTTCCTCCCCGGCAACGACGCCAGAAAATATCTTGATGGTGTAGGTCTTGCACTCGTTGGGAAACCCCAAGAGGAAGGTATGATGAGCACAACATCAGTTTTCCCTCAGAAAGAAACCAGGGTTTAATCGACCAGTAGGAGGAAGGAGTAACTTCAGAAGCTTGATGCAGCTGAGATGGCAGGGCGCACTACTGGTTTAGCAGCAACGTGGAACCTACACAACACAAACAATTCACTTTGCCCCAACAAAGCAGTGAGGTTGTCAATCTCACCGGTTTGACTGAACCCAAAGAGGTTAAACGTATGGTGTGGAAAATAGTAGGAAAATAGTATGAAAGCAGTAGCAGTAGTATGAAAGCAGTGGAAAAACAGTGGAAGAAGTGTGTGTATTATCAGAATGAGATAATGGACCGGGGTCCACACTTCACTAGTGGTGTCTCTCCGTGAAAGGTAAATAACATGTGTGGTGAAAAAATTACAGCTTGTCAATTGACCGAAATGAAGGTTGCACCGTAGTGCATATGCAAGACATAAAGATTACTATCTGATTCATGCGAGCATTACAACAAAATACATAGACCGTCATCCAACTGCATCTATGTATAATAATACACCCTCCGAATATCATCCGAAAAAACGTTTGGTATTAAGTTGCTAGCAACATATTATCGCAGTAAGCAAAGTGTGTAATTTAAACAATGTAAACTAGGTAAACACCGTTGTTTTCGCCCTAATGGCAACAACACATCCTCCATCCGTCACGTTTCCGTCGCTCGAGCACATATGCAAAGGAGGTATGAACCCACTATCGAGCATAAAAAATCCCTCTTGGAGTTACTAGCATTTACTTGGCCAGAGCATCGACTAATAACGGAGATCATGCAAGATCATAAATAACATATGCATGATGATAACATGATAGATTGATAATCATAAGACATATCATTCATCATTCATAAGATCCCAGCAAACACAACATGTAGCATTACATAAACATGATCTCGATGATGTGAGGCAGCTCACGAGATCTAAACATGATGTTCCAAGTGGAGAGAACAACCATCTAGCTACTGCTATGGACCCGTAGTCCAAGGATGAACTACTCACGCATCACTTCAGAGGAGGGCATGGTGGTGTAGACCCCTCCGATGATGAATTCCCCTCCCGGCAGGGTGTCGGGGAGAGCTCTAGAACCCTCTCGATCTCTTGATGATGATGACGGCGGCCTCGGATGTTTCTCGGGACGAAGTGGTATATTTATAGGGTTAATATGTCGGGGGGTATAAATAAGCGAAAGGGAAAAGGCGGTGGAGGCATGGGCCCCACACCACCCCATGGCGCGGCCAGGGGCACGCCGCCCTATGGTGTGGGCCCCCTGTGGCCCCCCTCTGGATCTCTTCGAGACACCATGGAACCTTCGGGAATTCTAGGACCTCCGGACTTCGAATTTTCCAAATCCGAGAATATTTCGAGAACAACTTTTCTGAAACTAAAAATAGCAGAAAATAGGGAACTGGCTCTGTGCCATCTTGTCAATAGGTTAGTCCGGAAAATCGATAAAAATGACATAAATTGTATATAAAACAAGTGGTAAACAACTTGAAAACAACATGGAACATCAGAAATTAAGGATATGTTTATGACGTATCACTTCTGTTTATCAAAAACACAAAAAATTAGTTCTTATTCTAGTTGTTATTTTTATCCTGTTTTTAATCTTGCTAAAATGAGTACTCCTGAGAACACTAAATTGTGTGACTTCACTAGCACAAAAAACAATGATTTCATTATCACACCTCTTTCTCCACCTACTCCTACTGCTGATTTTTATGAGATAAAGCTTGCACTATTAAATCTTGTTATGAGCGAGCAATTTTCTAGTGTTAGCACTGATGATGTTGCTGCCCATCTTAATTATTTTGTTGAACTATGTGAGATGAAAAAATATAAATATGTAGATGGAGATACTATTAAACTGAAATTGGTTCCTTTCTCTTTGATAGGAAGAGCTAAAGAATGGTTGCTATCTTTGCCTAGAAATAGTATTGATTCTTGGACTAAATGTAAAGATCCTTTCATTGGAAAATATTATCTTCCTGCTAACATTATATCTTTAAGAAGTAGAATTATGAATTTTAAGCAACTTGATAATGAGCATGTTGCTAAAGCTTGGGAAAGAATGAAATATCTAGTAAAGAGTTGTCCCACTCATGGACTGACTACTTAGATGATCATCCAAACCTTTTATGCAGGTCTGAATTTTTCCTTCAAGAAACCTTCTGGTTTCAGCTGCTGGAGGAACCTTTATTTTCATGACTTTGGGGGAAGCAACAAAGCTTCTTGATGATATGATGGTAAATTATTCTGAATGACACACTGAGAGAGCTACAACAAGTAAGATGGTAAACTCTGTTGAAGAAACCTCTTCCTTGAGTGATAGGCTTGATACAATTATGTCTATGCTTGTGAATGGCTATGCTTCTATTGATCCAAACAATGTTCCTTTAGCCTCTTTGGTTTCTCAAGAAGAGCATGTTGATGTGAACTTCATTAAAAATAATAATTCAACAACAATGCTTATAGGAATAATTTTGGTTGCAACAATTATAGGTCATATCCTCCCAATAATGGTTATGTTAATTCTTATGGTAATTCCTACAACAACAATAAAAGTGCACCCTCTAATCTTGAGAACATGCTTATGAATTTTATTAGTACACAAACTGCTTTTAATAAATCTTTGAGGAAAAGTTTGGCAAAATTGATGTTCTTGCTTCTAAAGTTGATAGCCTTGCTCTTGATGTTGATTTTCTGAAACTAAAGGTTATGCCTCATGAATTTAAAGAAATCAAAACTCTAAATGCCATTCAAATTCGAATTGATGATAATGTTAGGATGTTAGCTGAATTGCATGCTAGATGGGAAAGAGAAGATGAAATTGCTAGAAATATAATATAGCTAATGTTTGCACCATTACCACCACTAGTAAAACTGAAGCTTCTCATGCCAGAAAATAGTCTTGATGACCCACCAGTATAGGGGATCACAACAGTCTTCGAGGGAAGTAAAACCCAAATTTATTGATTCGACACAAGGGGAGCCAAAGAATATTTATTAGCCTTAACAAGTGAGTTGTCAATTCAGCTGCACCTGAAAGTACACTTGCTCGCAAATATTTATCAGTGGTAACAGTTTTATAGCAGCAGTAGAATAAAATAGCAGAAGTAGTAAAATAGTAACAGGAGTAGCATTCGCGGTAAACAACAGGATGGGAAGTACCATAGGCATAGAGGGAAAGGATGGACGAGCGTTGCATGGATAACATAGTTCATGTAATAATGTAAACATGGGCATTGCATATAATAATAATAATAAAGGATCAAACATTTAGACAAACCATAGGCATGTGTTCCAATATAGTCATACGTGCTCGCAATGAGAAACTTGCACAACATCGTTTGTCCTACCAGCCCGTGGCAGCGGGGCATCAAGGGAAACTACTGGTAATATAATTAAGGTGCTCCTTTTAATAAAGCACATGTGCAAAGCATTAACACTTCGTGAACACACGTGATCCTCACATCACAACCATCCACTCCGGTTGTCCCAATTTCTGTCACTTTGGGGCCTCGGGTTCCGGACAATGACATGTGTAAAACAACTTGCAGATATGATCAAGAAACATAATTATACTCATGAAACAATAATATGTTCACATCTGAGATCATGGCACTCGGGCCCTAGTGACAAGCATTAAGCATAACAAGTTGCAACAACGGTAGAAAACACTAACAATGGATACTAGGAACTATGCCCTATCAATCTGGCATTATTACATGATCAATCTCATCCAGTCCCTTCCATCCCTCTCAGCCTACATCGGTGTTTACTCACACATGGACGGGGGAATCATGGATGGTTGATGGAGAAGAGGTGGCGATGTCGATGGCGATGATCTCCTTCGAATCCCCATCCCGGTAGGGCGCCAGAACAGGAACTTATGATCCTCGAATCGAGTTTCGAGGTGGCGGCGGTGCTCTATGGTGTTTCTGTGGAATATGATGAAACCCCCTCGGTTTTTAGGTTACGAGGCATAAGTAGTCGAAAGGTGAGTGCGAGGGGCTGCAGGGGTGGCCCACACCACCTGGCGGCGCGGCCAAGGGGGCGCCAGGGGGTGGTGTGGTCCCCTCCTGGCCCCTCTCCTGGCCCACTTCTGGCTTCCAGGGTCTTCTGGTGTTTTAGGACCAACGGGAACTTTTCTGGGCAATTTCCCGAAAGTTGATTTTTATGCACAAAAAGGAGACACCAAGGTAATTCTGCTGAAAACAGCGTTAGTCCATGTTAGTGGTATCCAAAACTCACAAGTTTAGAGGAAAACAATAAGAAAAGTGTTCGGAAAAGGAGATACGTTTTGGACGTATCAACTCCCCCCAAGCTTAGCTTATTGCTTATCCTCAAGCAATCCAGTGACAACTGAGTGCGATAAAAGACTTTTACGAACACGTTTGTTTCATATGATGTAAATGTACTCACTATATGATCAAGTGCTGAGGAAATTCATAATAAGATGTATGGAAAATAAAAGTCACCTAGCAGTTATGCAAACCATGAAGAGATGCCAACAAACTAATAATAAACAACATGAATTATGTCAATCTACAGGAGTGCAATGCTCATAATAGGGTATGATTAAGTGTACTCGCTTTCCCTTAATAATGGAGAAAAACATAAATGCTAGGGCACCTCTGAAGTTCAAATGAAAAATAGAAATAAAGATATCAAATATACAAGAATCAAAGTTAAACCACAATGGGCTCTGTGTGTTTGAGAGGCGGGCGCGTCCTGCTCGTCGAACTGCACTTTCCGAGGGTAGCTTTGTTGGCCCGTCCTCTTCTGTCCGTTTTGTTGGTCTTGGCGTTGTAGTGTTTGGTCATCCCGTGGGTGTGTGACCTTGGACGTCGAGACGGTGGCCTCGGAAGGTGGACTACGTGTTTGTCTCATCGGGGGTGATACGTCCATTTTGCATCACCGTTTTATATTGTTATTTCCTTTTATTCATCGATATATTTCATGTTATGATGCATCACTTATGTTATTTTATCTTATTTTGCATGTTTCATAATTTTTGGAGAATAAACACCGGAACCAGAAATCTGATGGAAAAAGCACTGTCAGGATACCCTATTTCAGAAGATCAGAAGAAGAGGGAGGACACCAGAGGTATCTTAGAAGTTGAGAAGAGGGAGCCAACCACGAGGAGAGCCGGAGGGGTCCCACCAGGTGCCCACACTATGGGGTGGCGTGCCCCCTGGCCGCGCCGCCACGTGGTGTGGCCACCCTGGCCCACCTCTGGTCGATATTTTTTGCGTACTTGACCCAGAGGGAACCCTAAGCCCCATACCATCATCGAAGAATTATTACGCCGCCGCCTCGGGGCAGAAAACACCCGAGAGAGAAAAGCTCTCTGGCAGGGAGAAATCTGTCGGGGAAATTCCTCTCCGGAGAGGGGAAATCATCGCTATCGTCAGCGTCATCGTTCCAGGCATCATCAATATCATAATCGTCATCATCACCACCTCCAACACGATCACCCTCATCATCCACCGTCATCCCTCTGTAATAATTAGGGTCCTCTATCGTTGTTTTACATTAGATCTCTCTCTCGCCGTGGATTACTTGTTAGTAGTTGATGCTTGTGAGATTTATCGGTGTTAGCACTTTATGACCAGATTGTTATCATCCATTACATCACCTATGATTATGATCAATATGATGTCTTGTGAGTAGTTCGTTTAGTTCTTGAGGACATGGGGGAAGTCATGATGTTAGTAGTGAAGTTATGTTGAAGTAATATCTCGTGGTTCGGTGTTTAAGTTGTGGTGCTATTCTTCTAGTGGTGTCATGTGAACGTCGACTACATGATACTCCACATTCATGGGCCTAGGAGGATGCATTGTGTATTTGTCTACTAATCGTGGTGTTGCCGGTGTCACGATCCCGGACCGAGAGGTATACATACTGTTATGCGCTCCTAGTCATGGACCCACAAGAGCGTCGGGGTTACCAGCCCCGGCCGCAACAAACAATAGCAGGTGGACCGGATTCATCGGCACGCAGGCCGGATAACTTCGGTACTACTACTCCTTGTGTCCATGCTATTCATAACGAACTATGCATATCAAAGCGTCCACGAATCGTATGAAACTAAAGGAACGGTACCAAAGCTATACAGAGATGCTATGTGTCCAGGAAGTGCAACAACAATCGAGGGTTACTGAGGTTACCAACCCCCGGGCCGAATCACATCGGCAGGCGTGCTCAGAAATGGATCATCGGCTCCACAGCCCCTCGACTGCGACAACTACGCAGGCATAGTATATCAATGAGCTCGAAACCAACAAACGATCAAAGCAGCACCCTAGACATGAAGCTGTGTCAAATATGTGTTACTAGAGTATAGCTTTACAAACAGAGGTCACACGACCCAACATTACATTAGACAACGGAAGGCAAGTTATGTTGCTAGTCAACAAGAACCAAAAGGCCTAAGAGGCCACACCATAAGGCGACGTCCCAACCCATAGATTCCAGGCTGCTACCTGGGAACCCCAGACTACTCGTCGATGTACATGTTGGAATCATCATTGGAGAACTTCACCTGAACCTAAGTCAAGCAAACATGAGTACGAGAGGTATTCAACAAGACTTAGTTAACCTATTATATATCTGCTGGTTTCATAAAGGTTTTTATGAAGGTTGAGTTGCATAAAGCAATCTTTGTTTTTCAAATCGAGAAGGAATAGCACCTCTCAAGGAGTGTTTTCAAAACAGATGAGAAATCTACTCAACTACTATAATCATCATCTTTTCAAACCACCAACATCATCCCCAGCACCTTACATTCTACAAGGATCACCCCTCTCGACATCTCCGAGGAGGCACCCTTCAATCACTGTCAACATCTTTTACAGCGGGTTCAAGTTATCTATGGCCACACGACTTTCACCAAGCTGTCCTTAACCCGGGACACGACTTCTCGAAAAGATTTCCTTGCAGGGATGTACACTTTATCCACACGTACCATCCGACTCTTAATGCCACATGTACGCTCCTTGGGAGCGCGTCAGAGGGTGGTTGGCCACGACCTTTACCTTGTTGAACCCTATCCATGAGTCAACCCAAACAGGGCCACCCCGTCAACAGGGAGTTGGCCACCTCCTGACGGCACCTGTTCAGTGAGTCGGGATCAAGATCCGTGTGCGTACATCACTTGTTTTGGTCACGCCCTAAACACCTCCAAAAGGTTTTGACTCACACGCAGATGGAACTCCCAAACTATGTGACTCACAGATAGAGCCAAACAAGTTAGTTGGTCCAGCGCGGTCTGTTAGGCCCCGTGTGTTGTTGCACACTCAGTCTTGGCTTCCGCGGAGATACCTTAATCCTAGGGTTGGCAAGTACAGGACAAAGAACCACTTCCCAAGTGGCCTCCCATCCAAGCCTTAGTCAGGTTAACTACACAATGCTCATCTTACCATGTCATCATATCATACTAAGTTATCGCAACTCCGATTTATCAACCGGATGGAGCAGAGGTCACAAACATGTATGACTAAGAGAAGCATATATGAGGCTCTGGCGATGCGCACAAGCAAATCTATGGCGGCTAGGAGCAGTGGATCAGGATATTGAGGCGATGCAGTATATAGGAGAATAATATCTACTGACATGAAATACTTTGGTATCGAATGCGAAGTACGAGAATCAAATGTCGTTGGCAAACATATATGAGCAGATAAGAGCTTATGCTTGCCTTGGTTAAAAGAAAACCAATAGAGATATCTTCTGGAATAAGTGCTTGACTTGTCGGTTAAGATCAAGTATTCGCCATTGGAGTTGTTGACCTTCACTTCGGGATCGCATTCTACCGAGGGGGAACAACACCGAAAAGAAGAAGAACAACAACCATGGCATCGATGTATTGCACTAAAATAAAGCACTAAACATGTTCGATGGGTTGCTAGGGTTCGTATGGCAGTTATACAGCTTAACAGAATTTAGCCCGGAATGGGCCCGAAGGGGCGTTCTGGGCAAATATGAAAGTGAGTCTAACTTTCATTACTCAAATGGGTTTGAAAACATCATAAATGGACTGCATTTTTTATTTTGAGCATTTTGGTATATAACTTTCAATTTTCTGATTTTATCGATTAAAAACTTGTTTTCTCTATTCTAAATGAATTAAACAATATTTAAATAATGGTCCAAAATCAACTTTTTCAAACATGTGTGAAAATGACATAAACATGTAGAGTATATTTTTCTGAACATTTATATGTTTTTATTTTATTTTCTAATTAATAAAACAATAGTTATTGAATTTACAGGATTAAACCATTTTTTGTAATTAATAAAGGGTAGGGCCCACATGTCAGGATTTTCTTTTATTAAACATTTTCAAATACATTAAAAACCTATCATGACATCAGCATGACGTAATCGTGACATCACACGTGCCCAAATCGGCTCTGTTGAGCTCGAATCTCTCACTCTCTCGCGATTTTGGCCAAATAGGTTGTTGCACTTGGAAGAGGAGGTCAAGGGGAGTAATAAGTTGGCGGCGCCGCCCGAAAAATACCACCGGAACATCGCCGGCGAGAGTGAACTGCGGTGGCCGGTGGTGGGGCATGGCGGCAGAGAGATACAGAGGGGGAGGGACCAAGGTGAGGGCATGGGGAGGACGGTAACCTCACCGTGAGCGCTCCAGAGAGGACGGCGGGAGGAGGGAAGGCCAGAGATGGCGGCGCCGTGCAGTTTGCCGTGGCGGCCGGAGAGGAGGACGGGGTCAAATTCCGGTGGCTCCATCCAACCCAGCTCGCGGGAGTGCCCGAGGCGAAAGAGGAGGCGTGATGACTCCCAAGTGCAGGAGATCAATTGTAGTACCTTTCGATAAGTATTTGAGTGTCGAACCCACGAGGAGCTGAAGGTAAGCTATCTATTCTCTAAAGCCCTATAACCCTCTTATATGGTTGTTTATGCAAAGCAATAAGTTTGACTAAAAGGAACTAACTAATTAAAAGCAAGTGACGTGGAGTGTGGTTTGTCTAGTAACTAGTGAAGCAAGTTTAAAATGCAAGTAATCCTAGAGCAAGTTTCTAAAGCAAGTTTCACAAGTAGCAAGCAGCAAATATCTCAAGTATATCAAGGGAGAAAGTGTTCTAGCAATAGGTGTTTCGTTCGTGTGGTTGTCACAATTAGTGAAGCACATGTTTTAGTCTTAGTTATTTCTTCTAGGAGGGAGCCATGAATAGGTATAGTCAAGTAAATGATCTACAACCCCTTATGATGGATCATGTGGCCAAGTAAATGACTGCACAAGATTGATTAAGACATAAAGTCCCACCATAGCCTTACGTTCTAAGGTCCCATATATATCCCCCAATAACTTAACTTTGTGGCTCGGTCTCAGGTTACTGTCACTCCCAAGTCACCACCACTCCATTATGCTACCGGTGATCACCTTACATGCATTCCCCAACATATGCGTGCACTCATATATTTTACATAAAGACAATCATAGAAGATAACAAACTTGTATGCAACCAATCAACGAACTATTTCACCATTGCCAAGAACAATTCACTACTCAAACATAGACGGGGAGACACAATACATCAAGGGAATATAGTATTGCATCATACATCGTGTTTGCCAAGAGATTATAGTGGAGAGATGGAGCTGATCTTGCTGTAGATGTTGATGATGAACACGCCGGAGGGGGGTGGAGCCCTCCGGGGGTGATCCCGACGGCGTTTGCCCCCTCCGATCTTCTCCGGCGGCAGCCTTATGTCTCTCTGTTTCGTGGTTTCGTCTCTCGGCGCCGCCTCCTTCTCGAAAAGGCCAGGGGACCCTTTATATAGTCGTTTTTAGGTCACGAGACACTCGGGAGAAGAAAGATCGACGGCATCGGAGCCACGGGGGCAAAAAGATGGCCCCACACGCGGCCAAGGAATCTGGCCGCGTGGTGGGTCCTCTTTTCCACCTTCTTGGCCTTTTGGCCCTCTACTTTGGCCCATGGTCTTTGTCTCGAAAATTCTGAACCGTGCTCTTTGGCCTTGCCCTTTTTGGAGTCCCGAAGCTCCCGGAAAGTCTGAAACCCTAAAAAGTACGTTTTCTGGAAAAACAGGGTTAGAACCAAAAGAAGGGGGATTGTTCTGAAAATCCCTCAAATCATTATAAAACATGAATATAAGTTGCTAATATGTAGGAAAAACAAGTAATAACATGCAAAGTTCATCTATGCATTTTACATGCATCAACATCCCCAAGCTTAACCCATACTCGTCCTCGAGTATGAAGGTGATAAACCTAACATGGACTTTGCATTTTAAAACAATCATGGAATATCACAGAAGATTGTTCATGCTACATATAATCAAATGATTCATAATGTAGATGAGTAGCAACATACAATTCATGTTATAAGAAATATCAAATATGCAAGAAAAGATGCTTCATGAAAGTTCACAAAGTGTATAATGAAATAAAAGCACTATGGACCAAATGTATACACAAAATGAAAAATAAAATCCTATATTGGTCAAAGAATAGCATAATGGAAAATAGAAAATATGGTGGACACTTTGGAGAAAATTGAGTAGAGGTAAAACATGATCAAGTCTTATTTAGCCTCTAAATTATTCAACTAAAATTACTAATTGAAATGTGGTATCCATTGATCTAGGACTCTGATTGCCCCTTTATCACTAGCATCTTAAAATTGTGAGTATTGAAGTAATGAGAATGACAAGGTGGTTGAAAGCCTCATGCCCCGTGAGTGTGAAAAGCTACTCCATGATTACTCAACTTAAGATTCCTAATAAGCTTTGTACAATCATAATAAGTACTAATGACATCATAGAGAACCGCAAAGAGGTACCTCTTGCCCCATGACATGGAAACAAGCCCATGTTACAATGACAAGATGAACAAACGGAGTAGACTCATCATCCTTTTTATTTTCATTCACTATTATGCATAGCTTCTTATTTTATTATAGGATGTGTTGTAGAGTCACTCAAGCTGTAAGTAAATTTCCACCATGATAAAGCATGGCTTGGGTTAGCGGCCCAATGCGTTTCTCTAGTCATATAGATACTTACTCATCAAAACTTACTATTCCTCTATTTCATTTCGGCATGGCAGGAGTCCAAAAACAAAAGTACATGATATCAACCAAATGTAAATTTTTTGTGCAATGTTGAAAGCTTTCCGGTTATACAGGTTTATAGCTAGCTCCCAACCACACACTTGTCAAACGCAAAACTTGTGGCTCCCATTATTGGGTCATGTTTATTAGATGCATAAAAAGTAAAGTGTGCCTTCAAAAGTTCGTGAGAGTCCTATCCCAAGTTCAACCCATGACAATTAATAAAGTGAATATCTTAATTTAGAACATAAATAACACAATAACATGGTGAACATACTCGGAATAGCAATGAAGCTAATGGGAAGATATGGTGGACTCACTGGAAATACTTTGCTAAGGAGTGTTGGAAACAAGTTTTTACTTGTTGGAATTTTTAAATTTTTGGGCTAGCAAGAGGGAGATAGTTGACCAGATACTATGCATGCATATGTCCATAGAACTACTCATTTCATGACAAACTAAATAAACAAGCAATTAACATCAAGGACATGAATAAGAGATAGCTCAAGACAACATTATTGCAAATTTCTACACATAAAAAGCCTATAAATCATGCAAACATATGTAGCTCTTCAAATCAACCATGGCATCCCTATTCCAAATCATAATACTAGCATCCAATACATTCGAACCCCAAACTCCAGTAGCTAAATCTCATATAAAATGATGGTGGTGGTCTTATCAAAACAAAAATAAAAACAAAAACTAGACGCTTCAAGTCTCTACGATAAATGCTTTGCTTAGAAAAACAGAAAGTAGACGTGTGCTAACCAAAAGAGTGTAGCTCCAGTGGGGTGTTCATCACATCCCCAAGCTTATGGCTTTCACCATTCTTGGATGTCTTGAGGCGCAGCTCCTCCATTCCCTGTGAAAAAACTTCACAAAACATGTTTCCCCCATTCTTTTTCTGTGGGGTGAGATTAGCAAGGACAAACAAATCACATGCTTACTGCACAAAATTTCAAAACAAATGCTCCAGAAGATAGACAATAAGGTTCATAATGTTGTATTTTCACTCTCTAGCTCGAAAAGATCAAGGAAATTCAATTCCCAAACCCAAAGAGTGCATGCAACAAAAGAAGGCAAAATCTGTCCAGAAAAGAAATAGCATCAAAACGAATGTTTTCCCTAATCTAGACTCATCAAAAAATTAATACAATTTTTGTGCTTACATAGTACGAACAGTTTCAGAACATACTCAAAAATTAGCTCAATCCGACTTACATATAAAAAATGAAAAATCGTACGGTGAGCAGAATCGTGCTGAAACAGAAATTCCAAGCACTAGGATAACAACTTTTAAATCCAAATGGGTGAAACTTGACACTTTATTGAAAATTACAGAAACTAAACTAAAAACTAAGTCTCTTGTTACATCAAGAGGACACTAGGAAAAACCAACTAAGAACAACCGGGTTGCCTCCCGTAAAGCGCTTTATTGATAGCCGTATAGCTAGGCTTTTCTTACTTAACATCATGATGGTTGGAGTGAGGTGGCTCGGCATCCCCAAGCTTGGATTATTGTACTTATTTGATACATGTAGGGTGAGCCCAGGGGTACATCCCCAAGCTTGATTGGTTGTCCCTCTTGATCTTTGTTCATCTCACTCAACTCTTCCTCCTGAAAAATTCTTCTTACACAAATCTCAACATAAAACTTGATTAGAGGGGTTAGTGCCTCCATAAAGAAAATCCACATAGGTACAGCAAAGAGACATCATGAGTTGATTCTAAATATTAACTACTGTTACTATAGTTGTGCATTTCTCCTTGATCAAAAGAACCACACAAAACACAAGTAATGAGAGCAATGCAAAATAAAGACATAATCTGCCAAAAACTGAACAGCCCATAAAGAGTGAATTTTTAGAGGCACTTAAGTTGCTCAAATCAGAAAACTTAAAACTAATTAAATATGTAGTGATAACTAAATATTGCTTTCGTAAATTACCAGGTCAAAATTCCACTTCTGTGATTTTAAACATTTTTCGCAGTGAAGTTCAGGAATCTGTTTTCTAGACAGCTAATTACTATTGTTTAATCCTATCTCTCATATAAGATTATTCTTGCCATTTATGATGAGAAATAAGACAGAAATGTGATGTTACAGTAGTGAACTAATATTTTTATTGTTTTTAGCTTTGGAAAAAGTTTTAATGATAGAGACTTTGCAATGGTTTCATTGGCATGAACAACACATGTTCAAGGTCGACCCCAACTTCTCCATTACTCATCCTTCTCATTTACTTTCCCAAAAATTTTATAAAATGAAAATCTTAAACTAAATGATAGATAACAGTAGGGAAAGGTATTTTACATGTTGAAAAGACATAAATGTGTGCTCAAACCGAATAGGAAATTAAAGCATAAGGAACACACCAAAAAATATTAAACAATTTATTTTTAAGTCTAACCCCTTTCCTATGCATTGGCATTTTGTAATGAACCAAATAAAAGAAGCACATAATAGCAAGCATAGAAAGGTAGAACAAGTGCAACTTCAATACTTTCAGCATAAAGAGGGGAAACTTAATATTGTTGAAATATGTGTAACCATGTTTCCCTCTCTCATAGTAATTTTCAGTAGCATCATGAATAGATTCAACAATATGAATATCACATAAAACATTCTTATCATGAGCCACATGTATAAAAGAATCACTACTCTCCACATAAGTAAAATCCTCATTAGTGATAGTGGGAGTCAAACATTCATAATTTTAATTGCAATCATCATATATAGGAGGCATAGTATCATCAACGTGAATTTTCTCCTCCAAGCTTGGGGAACTAGAAATATCATGCTCATCAAAACCAACTTCCCCAAGCTTAAAACTTTCCATAGAATCAGCAAGTATATCATTTTTATCCTCTATAGTAGGGGGACTAAAAATATCATATTCATCAAGACAAACTTCCCCAAGCTCAAGGTTTTCCTTAGCAATAAAGATGTTCAAAGAATTAGTACTACCACAAATATGATTGTTGTGCAAATAATTTTTCAATTTCTCCTCAAACACTTCATGTCCTAATTAAAGGTAGATATTATACAGTTCTAAAATTGTTTGGTTGTTTTCCATTTTATAATTTGTTTTTTGTTTTTTAGGTTTATATGTTAGTATGCAATGCAAACAAGAATAAAAGCTTAGCACAACGCTCCCCGGCAACGGCGCCGGAAAAGTGCTTGATGACTCCCAAGTGCAGGAGATCAATTGTAGTACCTTTCGATAAGTATTTGAGTGTCGAACCCACGAGGAGCTGAAGGTAAGCTATCTATTCTCTAAAGCCCTATAACCCTCTTATATCGCTGTTTATGCAAAGCAATAAGTTTGACTAAAAGTAACTAACTAAGTAAAAGCAAGTGACGTGGAGTGTGGTTTGTCTAGCAACTAGTGAAGCAAGTTTAAAATGCAAGTAATCCTAGAGCAAGTTTCTAAAGCAAGTTTCTAAGCAAGTTTCACAAGTAGCAAGCAGCAAATATCTCAAGTATCTCAAGGGAGCAAGTGTTCTAGCAATAGGTGTTTCGTTCGTGTGGTTGTCACAATCAGTGAAGCACATGTTTTAGTCTGAGTTGTTTCTTCTAGGAAGGAGCCATGAATAGGTATAGTCAAGTAAATGATCTGCAACCCCTTATGATGGATCATGTGGCCAAGTAAATGACTGCACAAGATTGATTAAGACATAAAGTCCCACCATAGCCTTACGTTCTAAGGTCCCCTATATATATCCCCCAATAACTTAACTTTGTGGCTCGGTCTCAGATTACTGTCACTCCCAAGTCACCACCACTCTATTATGCTACTGGTGATCACCTTACATGCATTCCCCAACATATGCGTGCACTCATATATTGTACATAAAGACAATCATAGAAGATAACAAACTTGTATGCAACCAATCAACGAACTATTTCACCATTGCCAAGAACAATTCACTACTCAAACATAGACGGGGAGACACAATACATAGAGGGAATATAGTATTGAATCATACATCGTGTTTGCCAAGAGATTACAGTGGAGAGATGGAGCTGATCTTGCTGTAGATGTTGATGATGAACACGCCGGAGGGAGGTGGAGCCCTCCGGGGGTGATCCCGGCGGTGTTTCCCCCCTCCGATCTTATCCGGCGGCAGCCTTCTGTCTCTCTGTTTCGTGGTTTCGTCTCTCGGCGCGGCCTCCTTCTCGAAAAGGCCAGGGGACCCTTTATATAGTCGTTTTTAGGTCACGAGACACTCGGGAGAAGAAAGATCGACGGCATCGGAGCCACGAGGGCAAAAAGGAGGGCTCACACGCGGCCAAGGAATCTGGCCGCATGGAGGGTCCTCTTTTCCACCTGCTTGGCCTTTTGGCCCTCTACTTTGTCCCATGGTCTTCGTCTCGAAAATTCTGAACCGTGCTCTTTGGCCTTGCCCTTTTTGGAGTCCCGAAGCTCCCGGAAAGTCTGAAACACTAAAAAGTACGTTTTATGGAAAAACAGGGTTAGAACCAAAAGAAGGGGGATTGTTCAGAAAATCCCCCAAATCATTATAAAACATGAATATAAGTTGATAATATGTAGGAAAAACAAGTAATAACATGCAAAGTTCATCTATGCATTTTACATGCATCAAGGCGCCGGCGCTTCTTTTGAGACCCTCGGCGAGGCCGCGCGTGGCTGGCAACCGCGGGGCGGAGGGATGGCCGGCGAGCTAGGGTTTCGGCCAGGATGGAGTTACATAGAGCGAGATGCAGTGGGGCGAGGAGGAGGAAGGTGAGGGCGATGTGGACATCTCCACGCTCCTCTTATCCGCACAGGAGGGGGCCACCAACAATGATACCGTGACGCCGGCGATCCTCCTGCCTGTCTGTCGTGGAGAAGACGATTGGCAGCAGATTTTCCAAAGAACCCCCTAGACTTTTGTTCTGTACATAAAACAACACTGAAATTTGAAAGATTGGGGTCCTTTTTGTGAGATCTAAATTTTGCAAAAATTATTTTTGGAAACCTTGTGAAATTTGCAAACTCACCATGTAAAGGTTTTCACAAATTGAAAATATTTTGAATTCAAATTGCAGGTGACCACTTTTAAGTGATTTTTGGGCAAGCTTTAATAAAAACTTAAATTCAAATCTTGGTCAAACTTTTCATGCATGAATGCCATGAACACAACACCACAAACCCTATTTTAGCAAGAGAGGGATGTTACAGCCGGAGTGACAGAAAGCTAAACCCCCGTTAGGAAACCAATGCACGAGGGAGCGTAGAATCCCGGAGTTTTAAGCCTGTGGTTAGATTTATCTTAATTAATTTTGTGTATTTGAGGAGGCTTGCGAGGGGTATAATCACAAGTATGTATTAGTACTAGTTGGGCGGTGCATTAGCATAGGTTCACCCACACAACAGTTCACGAACCACTGGATATTAATCAACTCTAACGAAGCGAAAGCACTTGATGAAATTCTCATGTGTCCTCGAGAACGTTTGGTAGTTATAAGTAACACAACCGGCTTGTCCTTTTCTCTCAAAAGGATTAGGCCACTCGCTGCAATATTATTTACTACACTTTATTTATCTGCTGTATCAAAAACCTCCAAAAACCCGTTTGGTATTGTTTATAGTGAATCCTCTATCCAACCTGCTTGTCAACACCTTCTTCTCCTTGCTGGGTTCGACACTCTTATTTATCGAAAGTACTACGATACAAGCACATTACACTAAGAATGACAGTCATGCTCTCAAAAAGGTGCATAAAGTGAGAAGGTGAAGACTCAACATAAAAATAAAAGAAAGGCCCTTCGCGGAGGGAAGCAGGGATTTACTCAGGTGCTAGAGATTTTTATTTTGTTAAACAGAGGTATTGAAAACAAGAGAGGTATCGAAAGTACTACGGTACACCCCCTATACTTGTGGGTCATCAAGACTATTTTCTAGCGCCGTTGCTGGGGAGTGAAGCGCTATTGGTAAGAGAAACTTTACTGTGAGTGCTGATTTTATTTCTGTTTGCAGTTTTATTTCATTATGGATAATACTTTTGGTTCTCTGTTTATGGTTACTTCTACCGTTGCTACTAGGGTAGTTGGTAAACTGTCTTCTGTTGAATTACATCCTTATAAAATACCTATGAATTTTTTTGGACGTGTTATGGATAACTGCTATTACGGTGATGGAACTGTCCATCCCGATGATCATTTGCTCTTTATACATGAATTATGCAAGTTATTCAGGTGTGCAAGTATTACAATGGATCAAGTAAAAAGGAAATTATTTTCTTTTTCTCTAAAGGAAGAGCCGCTGAATGGTTCAAATTACTGAAGAATAGTGAATCTATTGGATGGGAGGAAATTGTTCCTCTCTTTTATTCTAAATTCTATCCTCCTAGTGAGATTCATAAAGACCGGAACTAAATCTATAATTTCTGGCCTCATGATGGAGAGAGTATTTCCCAAGCGTGGCGGAGAATGAAGTTATTAATTCTCAAATGTCCCGTTCATGAACTCCCGAGAAATGTTGTTATCAATAAATTTTTTGCCAAGGCTTTCTCTTCATGTTAAGGATTTATTGGATGCTTCTTGTTCTGGATGATTCACACGTATGAAGGAAGAAGCTAAATGGGGTCTTCTTGACCGTATTCAAGAAAACACTAAAGGATGGGAGAATGAAAAAGGTAGAAAGTCAGGTATAAATTATGATTATGAATGCATTAAATATTTTATGGGAACCAATGATTTCAATAATGTTAGTGCTTTTTGTGGTCTTGATTCTCAAATTTTTGCAAACTGTCTTAAAGCTTTTGCTTCTTATCTTGATATTCCTAAAAACAATTATCACAAGTACCATGCACCTTATAAAGATATTGTTCCTGCTAGTAATATAGAAGTGCATGTTGTTAATCCTGCTGTTCCTGGGCCATATGTTGAAAAAATGACTTTCCCTGCTAAGGTGAAATAACACTCTATGGTGGCTTGTGTGGTTAATAAGAGTAATAAGAATTCTATTGAACTGATGAATAAATAACTGTTGAACCTGATGTAGCAATAGTGAAAGATCTTGTTTGTGGAAATGTGGAGGATGAACACGTTGTCTTTGGTGAGGATGCTTCTGATATTGTTTCCCATCCTCATAGACCTAAGAAAACTAGTGTTCTTGTGCTTTCAATTAAGATTGGTGATTATTGCTATTATGGTTTGTGTGACATTGGTGCTAGTTCTAGTGCTATAACTTATGAGCTTTATAGAGAAATTATGCATAAAATTGGTTCTTGTGAGCTTGAAGATATTGATGTTGTTATTCAGCTTGCTAATATAGAAATTGTTTTTCCGATTGGTATTGTTAGAGATGTGGAAGTTTTATGTGGTAAAACTAAATATCCCACTTATTTTCTAGTACTTGGTAAGGCTGCTAGTAAGACTTGTCCTATTATTTTTGGTAGACCTTTCTTGAACACTTGTGGTGCCATTATAGATTGTAAAGAGAGAAGATTTTGACTAAATTTGATGGAAAATCGTATGAGTTCAATTTCTCCAAATTTGCTAGAGCACCTTATCAATCTAAATTGCCTGATGAGAATTTTAAAGTTGAACAACTTGCTTCTATTGCTCTTGCTCCTGACAATGCTTTCCATTTATATATGGAGGATCACGAGAATTATGTCTTTATGGAAGAGAGAAATGAGATTGACGATATTCTTCTTCGTCAACCGGTGATACTGAAGCATAATTTACCTGTGGAAGACTTGGGTACAACATTACCACCCAAGGAGGATCCTGTCTTCGATTTAAAACATCTGCCTGATGATCTTAAATATGCTTATCTTGATGATAAGAAAATATATCCTATTATTATTAGTGCTAAACTTTTAGGTGAAGAAGAGGAAAGATTATTGGGAATTATGAAGAAACATCGTGGAGCTATTGGATATACTCTTGATGATTTGAAGGGAATTTCTCCTACTATATGTCAGCATGCTATTAATATTGAAGCTGATGCAAAGCCAGTACTTGAACATCAACGCCGTTTAATTCCTAAGATGAAGGAAGTGGTAAGAAATGAGGTATTAAAACTTCATGATGCATGTATTATTTTTCCTATTGCTGATAGTAGATGGGTGAGCCATGTGCATTGTGTCCCTAAGAAGGGAGGAATGACTGTTGTGCCCAATGAAAACAATGAGCTCATTCCACAAAGAGTAGTAGTTGGTTATAGAATGTGTATTGATTTTAGAAAGGTTAATAAAGTTACTAAGAAAGATCATTATCCTTTTTCCTTTATTGATCAAATGTTAGAGAGGTTGTCTAAGAAAACTCATTTTTGCTTTCTGGATGGTTATTCTGGGTTTTCTCAAATTGCTGTTAGGAAGCAAGATCAAGAGAAAACAACATTTACTTGTCCTTATGGTACTTATACTTATAGACGTATGCCTTTTGGTTTGTGTAATGATCCTGCTATGTTTCAAAGATGCATGTCTGCTATTTTTTATGGTTTTTGTGAAGAAATTGTGGATGTAATCATGGACGATTTCTCCGTCTATGGAACTTCTTTTGATAATTGTTTGCACAACCTTGATAAAGTTCTGCAGAGATGTGAGGAAACTAATCTTGTTCTTAATTGGGAGAAATGGAACTTTATGTAAATTAAGGAATTGTTCTTGGACATAAAATTTCTGAAAGAGGTATTGAAGTTGCAGAGATAAAGTGGAAGCCATAGAGAAAATGCCTTGTCCTAGGGATGTTAAAGGTATTCGTAGTGTTCTTGGTCATGCTGGTTTTTATAGGAGGTTTATTTAAGATTTCACTAAAATATCAAAGCCTCTTAGTAATCTTCTTCAAAAAGATGTACCATTTGTTTTTGATGGTGGTTGTAAGGAAGCTTTCGAAACTTTAAAGAAGGCTTTAACTGCTGCTCCTATTTTTCAACCACCTGATTGGAATTTACCTTTTGAAATTATGTGTGATGCTAGTGATTATGTTGTAGGTGATGTTCTTGGAAATCGCGTAGATAAGAAGTTGAATGTTATTCATTATGCTAGTAAGACTCTTGATGCTGCTCAAAAAAATTATGCTACTACTGAAAAAGAGTTCTTAGCTGTAGTTTTTGCATGTGATAAGTTTAGACCTTATATTGTGGACTCAAAGATTACTATTCATACTGATCATGCTGCTATTAGATACCTTACGGAAAAGAAAGATGCTAAGCCTAGGCTTATTAGATGGGTGTTGCTTTTACAAGAGTTTGATTTGCATATTGTGGATAGGAAGGGTGCTGAAAATCCTGTTGGTGATAACTTGTCTAGATTGGAAAACATTACTTTTGATCATATTCTTGTTAATGATAGTTTTCCAAATGAACAGTTGGCTGCAATAAAGGTAAAACCCCAAGATAGCCCATGGTATGCTGATTAGGCTAACTTTATTGTTTCAAAGTATTTGCCTCCAACATTTACAGCTCAACAAAGAAGAAAATTCTTCTATGATTTGAGGCATTATTTTTGGGTTGGCCCACATTTATATAAAGAAGGAGTAGATGGGATTATGAGAAGATGTGTTCTAGATCATGAACAACGTGAAATATTGAAGAAGCCCCATACTAGTGCTTAGGGAGGACATCACGCTGGAGATAGAACCACACAGAATGTTCTACAATCAGGTTTCTATTGGCCTACTCTCTTTAAAGGTGCACGTAAATTTATTTTATCTTGTGATGAATTTCGAAGAGTAGGAAATATTTCTAGACGTAATGAAATGCCTATGAGTTATTCTCTTGTTATTGAACCTTTAGATTGTTGGGGATTTGACTTTATGGGTCCTTTTCCTTCTTCGAATGGTTACATTCATATTCTTGTTGATGTTGATTATGTTACTAAGTGGGTAGAAGCTATACCTACTAAAAGTGCTGATGCTGAGACCTCTTTGAAAATGCTTAAAGATGTTATTTTCCCTAGGTTTGGTGTGCCTAGATATCTTATGACTAATGGAGCTTCTCATTTTATTCATGGTGGTTTTAGAAAGACCCTTGCTAAATTTGATGTTAATCATAGAATTGCCTCAGCTTATCATGCTCAGACTAGTGGGCAAGTAGAATTATCAAATAGAGAAATGAAATCTATCTTGCAAAAGACTATTAATAAATATAGGAAGAATTGGTCAGATAAGTTTAATGATGCTTTATGGGCTTATAGAACTGCTTATAAAATCCTATGGGTATGTCTCCCTATAAAATGGTTTATGGAAAAGCTTGTCACTTGCCTTTAGAATTAGAACACAGAGCTTATTGGGCAGTGAAAGAATAAAAATAAGATTTTAAACTTGCCGGTAAGAAAAGAATGCTTGATTTGAATCATTTATATGAATGGAGATGTGAAGCCTATGAAAATGCCAAGCTCTTTAAAGAGAAAGTTAAAAAATGGCATGATTAAAGAATCCTTAAAAGATAATTTCATGTTGGTGAGAAAGTTCTATTGTATCGTTCTCGTCTCAGATTTTTTGCAGGAAAATTACTCTCCCGATGGGAAGGACCTTATGTTATTGAAGAAGTGTATCGTTCGGGTGCAATCAAAATTTCTTCCCTCAAAGATAACACTACACAAGTGGTTAATGGACAAAGACTCAAACATTATATTTCTGGGGATTCCTATGATGAAGATGTTGATGTTATTCAAGTAATGACTCCGGAGAAGTTCATTAGAGGGAAGATTCAAGAATCTGCAGAGTCTGTTTTGGAATAGGTAACAGTTCTGTTAAGAAAAAGTTCGTGGAATACCTTTTTAGTTATAAATTGTTAGTTTTTGGAAAATATAAAAATACCGAGCCTAAGAGGAGTTGGAGAAGGTTCCCGGAGGCACCACACCATGAGGGGGCGGGGGCCCACCCTTTGTCGCGCCACCCTATGGTGTGGGCACCCCGGAGCCCCTCTCCGACTCGTTTTCGACCTGGACTTTCCTTTCGTTACGCATATTTTTTCTATATAACCCCCAGACCCCCCGAGGTCCGTATATCGTTTTCTCGTCATGTTTCTGTTTCGAGCTGTTTCTGCCAGGTTACATCTTCAAATCTAGAGCCACAATGTACTCTCCTGGATCTCCCAGGGACAATTTCTTTGAGAACATCGTCTACCCATACATGAACGAGTTGAAGATGCATCCCAATGAATTGCTACTCAAGGATGGGGAGGTGCAGATTGAAGATGTTCGGGGCCCTAAAGGAGAAGGCATTCTGGAAGCTAGGATGGAAGAACTGGAGCAAGAGGTTTTTAGGTACAAGAAGATGGCGGAGCATGAAGTTGAGATCATCCACAGGATAAAGACATAACAGATCGCTGAGTACAAGAAGGAGATTTTGAAGATTTGGGAGGAGATTTTCTCACTCACCAAGACCACCAACAATTTGCAAGCACAACTCTATGATATGCAGAACCAGAATTGTGAGTATGAGAACAGGTTTAAACGTATAAGATTTGCTACTAGTTTCAGGATGTTGGAGACCAAGACATCATTTGTGGATGGGGAGCCTTTACCTTGGAAGTCTGATGATGAGAAGGATTCACCACCACCACCGAAGAATTGATTCTTTATTGGAATTGGCATCCCCTTGGCTTGTTCCAAGCTTGGGGGAGTGTCGCGGTATCACACTTTATATTTGACCCTTTTTAAATTTTAGTACACTCATATCATGAGTAGAGAAAATATCATATAGTATGGTTTGCAATATGGAAGTGTTGCTCCTTAGTTGGTTATCGTTGTATCCCTTGGTTTGAGTTGCCGTAATGAAATATTAATGAGAAGCTTCATCATCTACTTGTTTCACTTTATTTTTGTTTACAATTTTTGTCATGTGATTGACCTTGTTATTAGTATTGGTATCAATTTTGGATCTCCTAGATAATCTAGTTGGTCTTGGGAAACTTAGCATTGGTTAGTAGAAAGAATTAGTTGAGACTTAAGTAGAAAAGAGGGAGTTGCATGTAGATATATTATTCCATGATCTTTCTTTCTTGTTAGCTCGTAAGCTTAGTATTCTCAAATAAGTTTGTTTGCACCTTCAAGGAAGATTGCATGATTGGCTTTATCATATATGTTTTTGTCTGTTCTACTTCAATTCTTATGCTTGCTACCTAACCTTGCTAGCCAAAAACCTGTACTGAGAGGGAATGCTTCTCGTGCATCCAAACCATGAGCCCGAAACCTTGCCATTTGTTTCCACCATACCTACCTATATGTGGTATTTCACCGCCACTCCAAGTAAATTGCTTGTGTGCTACCTTTAAACCTTCAAAATTACACCTGTTTTGTGCTCCTGTTTTAGCTCACGAGGACGCAAATAGAGAATCTTTATCTCACATGTTGATTGGATTTCACACCCTGCACTAGTGGATTCATCCGCTTATCCAAATGCTCGAAGAGCTGGTAGTGGGGTTCCCAGCCCCAAATAATAATACAAATTCTCTTCACTATTTCCCCCTGATTTATCAGTCAAAGCATAATTGTGTAAACAAAAGAGAAAGAGGGATGACCTTCTATAGTAGTTGTGTCCTTCTATGGGAGCCGCTCTTGTGAAGTCTAGTTGGTTTGTGACGTACTGTATTTTATGTTTGCCATTCGTTGACATAAACATACACCTCTCAAAATTTAGACACTCCTCCATGGTTTGTGATTGTTGGGAAGAACCTGAGGATTCGGTTTGCCATGGTTTGTGTTAGAAAGGTTGGGAGGAGTGTCAACCATTTTATACCTCTGTTTTACAAAATAAAAGCTCTAGCACATGAGTGGTCAATGCTTCCCTCTGCGAAGGGCATGTCTTTTACCTTTATGTTGAGTCAGTAAACCCACTTCTTTCTAACCAAGCAAGCATTTGAGTTGTTGTGATTCATCGAGCTACATGTTGATTTACTCCATCATGTTCTTTATTCTTCCTTGTTTCTGCAAATGTATTTATCTATTTGAATACCACTTTGAAGGTTACCAATGTTTGCAAAGAGACCGTTATAATTGAGCATGATAAACTGTGCAATATAGCTCTAGTATAAAGAATCTGATCGAAAGATAAGTACACTGTTAATTGTTCTCTGACCAAGAACGAAGTTTGCCTTTACCAATTTTGATTTACTTTTTGCACCTTTGTTGTTCCTCTACTTGTTTCAAGTTTGATTATAGGAGAGGAAGTTGTTGTCTAAAATGACTTGTTCTTTGTAGATGTGATGCCTCTTGTCCGTATTTTATTTATCGACACCTCACTCCATATACCTATGGTCATGTTTACTGAGTTCAGTTTTGCTTGGGGACAAGCAACGTCTAAGCTTGGGGGGAGTTGATACGTCCATTTTGCATCACCATTTTATATTGTTATTTTATGTTATTCATCGATATATTTCATGTTATGATGCATCACTTATTTTATTTTATCTTATTTTGCATGTTTCATAATTTTTGGAGAATAAACACCGGGACCAGAAATCTGATGGAAAAAGCACCGTCAAGATAACCTATTTCAGAAGATCAGAAGAAGTGGGGGGACACCGGAGGTATCTTAGAATTCCAGACGAGGGACCAGCCACGAGGAGATCCGGAGGGGGCCACCAGGGGCCCACACCATGGGGTGGCGCCCCTGGCCGCGTCGCTATGTGGTGTGGCCACCCTGGCCCACCTCTGGTCCATATTTTTTGCGTACTTGACCCCGCGGGAACCCTAAGCCCCATACCATCATCGAAGAATTATTCCGCCGCCGCGTCGGGGCGGAAAACACCCGAGAGAGAGAAAAGCTCTCTGGCAGGGAGAAAACTGTAGGGGAAATTCCTCTCCGGAGAGGGGAAATCATCGCCATCGTCACCGTTATGGCTCTGGGCATCATCAAGATTGTGATTGTCATCATCATCACCACCATCAACATCACCCTCATCATCCATCGTCATCCCGCTGTAACAATTAGGGTCATCTATCGTTGTTTTACATTAGATCTCTCTCCCGGTGTGGATTACTTGTTAGTAGTTGATGCTTGTGAGATTTATCGGTGTTAGCAATTTATGACCAGATTTTTATCATCCATTATATCACCTCTGATTATGATCCATATGATGTCTTGTGAGTAGTTCATTTAGTTCTTGAGGACATGGGAGAAGTCATGATGTTCGTAGTGAAGTTATGTTGAATTAATATCTCTTGGTTCGGTATTTAAGTTGTGGTGCTATTCTTCTAGTGGTGTCATGTGAATGTCGACTACATGATACTTCACCTTCGTGGGCCTAGGAGGATGCATTTTTTATTTGGATACTAATTGTGGGGTTGCCGGAGTGACGGAAACCTAAACCCCCGTTAGGAAACCAATGCACGAGGGAGCGTAGAATCCTGGAGTTTTAAGGCTGTGGTTAGATTTATCTTAATTACTTTCTTGTATTTATGGATGATTACGAGGGGTATAATCACAAGTGTGTATTAGTCCTAGTCGGGCGGTGCATTAGCATAGGTTCACCCACACAACACTTCACGAACCAATGGATATTAAGCAACCGTAACGAAGCGAAAGCACTTGACTCCTCGAGAACGTTTGGTAGTCATAAGTAACACAACCGGCTTGTCCTTTGCTCTCAAAAGGATTGGGCCACTCGATGCAATATTATTTACTGCACTTTATTTATCTTCTATATCAAGAACCTCCAAAAACCCGTTTGCTAGTGTTTACAGTGAATCCTCTATCCAACCTACTTGTCAACACCTTCTGCTCCTCGTTGGGTTCGACACTCTTATTTATCGAAAGTACTACGATACAAGCACATTAAACTAAGAATGACAGCCATGCTCTCAAAAAGGTGCATAAAGTGAGAAGGTGAATAGTAAACATAAAAAGAATAAAGGCCCTTCCTGGAAGGAAGCAGGGATTAACTCATGTGCTAGAGCTTTTTATTTTACTAAATAGAAGTATTGAAAACATTTTTAAGAAAGGTGTATGTTATGTCGACGAATGGTAAACAGAAAATACAATACGTCACAAGCCAACTAGACTTCACAAGAGAGGCTCCCGTAGAAGGACGCATCTGGGTAGAAGGTCATCCCTCTTTCTCTTTTGTTTACAAAATTATGCTCTGACTGGTAAATCAGGGGCAAAAAAGAGTGAAGAGAATTTGTTGTATTAATTTGGGGATGGGCACCCCGATATCGTCTCTTCTATGATTTGGATAAGCGGATGAAGCCACTAGTCCAGGGTGTGAAATCCAATCAATAAGTGAGATAAATATTCTCTATTTACGTCCTCATGAGCTAAAACAGGGGCACACAACAGGAATAATTTTCCGAAGGTTTTAAATGTAGCACACGAGAAATTTACTTGGAGTGGTGGTTAAATACCAAATAAATAGGTAGGTATGGTGGACACATTTGGAAAACTTTGGTTTTTGGGAGTTGGATGCACGAGTAGAGCTCATACTCAGTACAGGTTAAGGCTAGCAATAGATGGGGAGCAACAATCAAGAGAGCAACAACTGTCATAATCATGTTGGCGACAAAACAAAATTAACAGGGGCATAAAAATGATACAAATACTCTGAGGCAAAATAAATCATCGAGGCTTAATTGACTTTTTGTTTTCATTCATAGCATGCGTGAGCATGTGCCAAGTCAATTCAAGCGAAACAATCAGAGGGAGATACCACAATGTCATACCCTTCTATGAATAAAACAATGCAAGCAAACATTCATACGACATGCTATCTTATATTAATAAGTTGGAACTAACACGTGAGAGAACTAACTACTAAGCATCACTTAAATAACAACCTTACATGAACGGACTAAGCATGTTCACACGATGAGTGTATGTACAAAAATAAAACAAATAGAGTTCATACCAGCCTCTCGCCACAGCTCTGATTGTCGTAAATCATCATTACTGTTCTTCATTTGTGTGGATCAAATAATATAGAATGATAATTAATCTCCAGTGGAGACACGGAAGTCCGCTGAACTCTGCAACAAACTTTACAAAACCAAAGAAGATCAACAAATATTTTTGGGTTTTCGAATTAAAACAAGAACATAAAGAACAAGCAAACAAAGCAAAATACTTTTGGATTTTTGAATATTAAACCGAAACGAGAAAAGAAAGAAAGACAACAAAAGAAACTAAAGAAGCAAATAAAGAGAAACAACCGAAATATTTTTGGTCTTTTTGTGTTTTGGAAAACAAGAACGAAACAATAAAACAAAGAGAAACGAAAGAAGCGAAAGAAAACGAAAACAAATGAAAGAAACGTAAACATGGATATATAAAGAACCGACTGAACATTATATATAAATGAGTGTGATGTCGATATACCTCCCCCCAAGATTAGGCTTTTGGCCTAAGTGGATATCAATCACGGCGCGGGAAATATTCCCACTATGGTGGGTCGTCCCTCGCATGGTCGTACTCGGGCGCCCAAGAAGAAGATGAAGCAGCAGGCGCATAGTCATATGCAGAGTGCTGGTACGGGATCCCCGTGGTGTCAAAGGGCTAGAAGAATTCACTATGTCCCCCTCTCCGCCATCCTCCCCTTGCTAGGGGTGGTGCTCAATGTATGCGTCCAGCTCACTCTCAGAAAGCATCCATCCTTGCTTGTGATTAAGATTAAACAAAAGAGGTGCAGGAAAAAGTACTTTTCTACCAGTTTTAGTCACTCTCTACCCGGATTGTTTGGAGAAAGTTATTTCAAAAGATAAATTGTGCAAGTGATCATGGGTAGAAAGAAACTTATGTTGAGTCATGGAAAAAAGGTCCAGCCTCTCTAAAGGAAACTGCAGGTCTAGAGGGTGTGGCTCCACACCATGCAAAGCTAGCAAGCACGAGGCAATAAGACCTCCACAAATTCCACCCCTCTCACAGTTAAGCGAGAGACGGTAAGCAATTAAAGCACCAAAGTTATAAGACTTATCACGTCTTAAGGCAGCTGAAATAAAAGACAAATCATAAACAGATAGATTGTTGGCAGTTTTTCTAGCCAAGACACATTTAGAAATGAAATAAGCAAAGTATCGAATGCTAGGGAGTTGAATTTCTCGTATTTTACCACTTTTCCTTGTGAAGCTTCTGCATTGGCAAATTTCCTCATACAAATCCAGCAGTGGTTTAGGCTTCCCTCTTATCTTCTCACATGAACCCCACTCTGGTACCTTGATAGCTGCACAAGAATCACTGAAAGGCAAGTCTACACCTTTATTGTAAATTTTATAATGGACCATAGGGTTAGTTGAAGACCATCTAAAGTGGAAATCCTACACCACGGACATAGTTAGTTTAACATGTCGGATAGGTTCATCCTCAATGAAACGGTCCAAGCCTGCATTATGCACAAGGGTATTGAAATCCCGCAGAATTTCCGTAATCCGCATGAATTCATGTCATGGATAAATCGATGGAAACACTCTTTCTTCACGGTGCACGAGCATGACCTCATGCAACTCCAACTCATGCTGGTTTAGTTGATGTACATTGTGCTCCATCTCTGCAATTTTTCAACAACTATCACAAAAATTAATTTCAAGCAACTATAAGGTGGAAACTACCATAGGGACTTATAGGAGAGCTAAACATGCATCAAAACTATATTATTTCTACTCAAATAAAGCATGCAAACTCACATAAGCTGTCACCTACGGTACCAAAATACTCAAGAAATACTCCATCAAACAAAATTCTACTTGGATAATCGGAGGAGTCACATACCAGAGAGCAAATGCACCAAATTTCAGCACAGATGATGGGCTGAGCAAAGAGATCTAAAAATCTCGAGGAATAACAGCAAGAACTCAGGTTCCAGTAAATGTGTTGAGTTTGGGAGGTGAGAGAAGGAACTTTGGCAGGGGAGAGAGTGAGTGGGGGGCAGGAGGCCCCACACCAAGTGTTGGCGCCACCAGGGGTAGGTCGCGTCACCCCATGGTGTGCCTGACTAGTGGGTCCCCCTGGGGCCTCCCAGGTGGCTCTCTGCCTCATTATTGACGTAAAAATTTATTATTATTATTCTGAAATTTTTCGAGAAACTTTATTTTGAGGTATTTCCAGAATTTTAATAATTAATAAAAACCAGAAAAACAAAAGTGAAAAGGTGGAAAACAAAACCAAAACCATAACTACAGAGGTTCTATGACACTCCAATGGAAAAATATCCAAAGAAAACAAAGGTGGAAGTGGTGAAAACAAAAGTATGAGGGGTGAAAACATGCATAACCGCAGGAATTATGGTGAAAACATGAATATGGATGATGGAAACATGATTGTACTAAAGTAGTAAGGTGATAACAGAAGTAAACATGGTGAAAACATAATGGGGAAGGTGAAAACATAGTGAAAACATTGCCCTCTTCATTAAAAATAATTTTGTTAACAAGGGTGATCAAGTCTTGTTACCAGAACAATTTTCATATGAAGAAAAACTTTGCTAATCACTAAATAATTATGTTACCTCAACCTTGATAGACATAGTCCCAATCATAATAATTTCATATTCTTTTGGTGGTACTGGAATTGGACAATAAAATTCTCCAATCCCGATGGTCTCAATATTTTCAATTGATTTTAAACCATGTCTTCTATCAATCTTCTTGGGAAAATAAACAGTATGCTCTTTATCATTAACATTAAAAGTTACTTTTCCTTGATTCCAATCAATAGCAGCCCCTGTAGTGTTAAGAAAAGGTCTCCCAAGAAAAATCAGTTAATATCAAACAATTAGTAGCAACTTGAACAGGAACATTCTCACATATTCCAACATCAATAGTAATAGATTTATCAGCCATTTGCAAACATATATTAGTATGTATCATTTTTTTCAAGAGAGAGTCTGTTATAAAGAGAGAAAGGCATAACACTAACTCCAGCTCCCACGTCACATAAAGCAGTTCTAACATAATTACTTTTAATAGAACAAGGGATAGTAGGAATACCCGTATCTACAAGCTTCTTTGGAACCTTGCCATTGAAAAAATAATTAGCAAGAATAGTGGAAATTTCCTCATTACAAATTTTCCTAATGTTAGAGACAATATCTTTCATATATTTAGAATAAGGAGACAGTTTAATAGCATCAGTCAAAGGGATTTGCAGAAATAGAGGTTTCATCCACTCACAAAACTTGTTATAATGTTCTTCTTCCTTTGATTTGTGTTTCTTATTAGGAAAAGGCATTGCTTTTTGTACCCAAGGCTCTTTTTCATTACCATGTTTATTAGCAATGAAATCCTCCTTAGTATACTTTGCAGTTTTAGATTCATTTTCAGCTTCAGCTACAGTTTCTTCTTTATTAGAAGCATCACTTTTATCATTACCACTTTTAGTTTCAACATCAGAAATAGATACACTATTAGGATCTCTAGCAGGTTTAGGAGATTCTACAGCATTTTTATGTCTCTTCTTCTTTTTCTTAGAAGGAGAACTATTGTTTTTGGTTTGCTGAGAATCTTGTTCAACTCTTTTAGGATGTCCTTCGGGATACAAGGGGTCCTGAGTAGAAACACCACTTCTAGTAATTATTTCACATACATGTTTATCTCTAGAAGCATTAGCTAGCATATCGTTTTCCACTTTAGTAAGTTGATCAATTAGAGTTTGAACCATTTGAAAATGTTTAACAAGCATTTTGACATCATTAGAGGTTCTCTCAATAATACCATGCAAATTATCAATATCTCTAGGGTTTTCCATAAGGAGATTTTGCACTCTCCTATTAAAGTTTTCTTGCTTAACAACATAATTATCAAATTCATCTAAGCATTGATCAGGTGGTTTAGAATAAGGAATATCTCTATTATCAAATTATTGGAGAGAGTGTACCTCAACAGTTGATGGATGACGAATAGGCTTACATAATTCTACTATAGGAGGTAAATTCTTCACATCTTCACATTTAATACCCCTCTCTTTAAGATATTTCTTGGCTTCCTTCATCACTTCATCATTTAATTCAATCATCCCTCTCTTCTTGGGTGTTGGCATTGGTGTTGGCTCTGGTGTAGGTGTAAGCTCGGGTATATTCCAATCATCATTATTTTTGGCTATTTTAGCCATTAATTCCTCAACTTCTTCTGGAGTTCTTTTCCTGAAAACACAACCAGCACGACTATCCAGGTATGTCCTAGATTCAATAGTTAGTCCATTATAAAATATATCTAGGAGCTCATTTTTAGGTAATGGATATCCAGGGCTAGCTCTTATCAAAGAACAAAACCTTGTCCTGCACAACAACATATTGGGCACTAGCAGGAAAATATTTTTGAAATAAAGCATTAACCAAATCCATAGGATCAGTAATAGACCCAGGTGACAGATTGTTAAACCAAAATTTAGCTTCATCTTTCAATGAAAAAGGGAAGATCTTGGTAACAAAATAAGTACACAGCTTAGTATCATCAGAAAATAAACTACTCAAAGATGAAATCTCATTCATGTGGTCCATAGCACTTTTACTTTCAGTTCCACAAAAAGGTTCCTTCTCAACAATAGATATATAAGATAAATCTAGAGATAAATCATAATCCTTGTCAATAATGTGTATGGGAGATGTGGCAAACTTAGCATCAAGAGAAGATTTATATGTCACACCATGTCTTGCAAGAAGACTCTTAAGAGCACTTGCACCAGTAGTAGCACGAGCTTCTTCAATAAAATCATCATTAAGTTCAATATAGGTTTCATCAAGATCATCAATAGGCTGAGGTGAATCAACAGGTTTACCAATATTTTCAACAGAAATTTCAGCATTTTTAATTTCTTTGGATTTAGCAATAGTAGCATCTAAGAAAGGACCTAGAGAACCAGTATCATCAAGCACACTAGAAGCATCATCAAAAGTATCAGAAAAATTCTCAAACTCAGCAGAAGTAACAGTACGTGTACCATGTGGTGGAGTAAGAAGCTTAGTCATAACAGACGGTGAATCCAGAGCAGCAGAGGTGTTCAAAGTTGTACCTCTTCTTGTAGTGGATGGTAATATAGAAACTTTTCCATCATGAGTCTTTCCCATGATGAATGGCTTGCATCAAACAATATCACGATCAAGTGATCAAATAAATATGACGAACCCCCCCCCTCAGTTTTTAGGTTATGGGGCATAAGTAGTCGAAAGGGAGTCCGAGGGGGTGCAAGGGTGGCCCACACCAGCTGGCGGTGCGGCCAAGGGGGGCGCGCCAGGGGGTGGTGTGGTCCTATCTTGGCCCCCCATCTGGCTCCCCGGGTCTTCTGGTGTTTTAGGACCAATGGGATCTTTTCTGGGCAATTTCCCGAAAGTTGATTTTTCTGCACAAAAATCAGACACCAAGGTAAATCTGCTGAAAACAGCGTTAGTCCGTGTTAGTGGTATCCAAAACTCACAAGTTTAGACAAAAACAATAAGTAAAGTGTTCGGAAAAGGAGATACGTTTTGGACGTATCAGTTGTCAATCTTGCCGGTTTTGCTGAAACAAAAGATTAGACGTATAGTGTGGAAAGTAGTACTTGTTTAAAGTAAATGAAAGAGAACAATTATTGTAGTAGTAAAACAGCGATTGCAGTGGTTGTATATCAGTGTAAAGAAATGGACTGGAGTCCACAGTTCACTAGAAGTGTTTCTCTGAAACAGATAGATAACATGCTGGGTAAACAAATTACAGCTAGGTAATTGACAAGTATAAAGGCTGCACCGTAGTGCATATGCATGACATAATGATTACTATGTGATTCATGTGGTCATTACAACAAGATACAAAGACCATTATCCAACTGCATTTATGACTAATAATCCACTCTAAGAGTGTCATCCGAGCAAACTTTGGGTATTAAGTTGCAAGCAATAGATAACTGCATTAAGTAAAGTACAATACAATCATCCTTAGACAAAGCATTGTTGTTTTCTCCCTAATGGCAACAGCACATCCCCCACCCGTTACGTTTCTGTCACTCGAGCGTGAGTAAAAGGGAGGCATGAAACCACTATCGAGCATAAATACTCCCTCTTGGAGTTACAAGCATCAACTTGGCCAGAGCATCTACTAGTAACGGAGAGCATGCAAGATCATAAATAACCTACACATGAAAGAACATGACAGATTGATAATCATTGGACATAGCATTCAATATTCATCAGATCCCAGCAAACACAACATGCAACATTACAATAAGATGATCTTGATCATGTTAGGCAGCCCACAAGATCTAAACATGAGGCATAAAGAGGAGAGAACAACCATCTAGCTACTACTATGGACCCATAGTCCAAGGATGAACTACTCACACATCACTCTGGAGGCAGGCATGGTGATGAAGAGCCCTCCGGTGGTGATTCCCCCTCCCAGCAGGGTGCCGAGGAAACTCGAGAACCCTCCCGAACTAATGACGGCGGCTATGGATCTTTTTGGTGGAAAAGGCTTGAGTATTTTGGTTTAACCCGTGGAGAGGTATAAATAGGGAGAGGGCAACGTCGATGGGCGGCCAGGGGGCCCACACCACCCTCAGGCGCGGCCAGAGGGGGGGCCTATGGTATGGGGCCCCTAAGGCCCCCCTAAGGGTCTCCTCCAGACTCCTTGTACGTGATGAATTTCGAAGACTCTGGGATTTTGTTTCGTCCAATTCCGAGAATATTTCTACAACAGCTTTTCTAAAAGCAAAAACAGCAGAAAACAGGAATTGTCTCTATGGCATCTTGTCAATAGGTTAGTCCTAGAAAATTCATAAAAATGACATAAAGTGTATAAGAAACATGTAGCATGTCGCATGAAAACAACATGGAACATCAAAAATTATGGGTATGTTTGAGACGTATCAGAGTGCAAGTACTACTATGCTACGCTTGTTAGTTTGTATACTAGCAGGTTTAGCTAATTAGGAAAGGATGTCCTGATTCCATATGTGAGAACTAGGACTATTAATTGGAGTAGGATTATGTGGTCTAGGCCTTGAGCATGTATATAAGCACGGCCAGGGGCTGCGGTTTGTAAGACAAATCGTACCGAGAGATTAACAAATAAAGACAAGATTTAGACGGGCGCGATACGTGCCCATGGCAAAACCTTTTCCCGCGTGTGTGTTTGTCTAGTTTGATGTGATTCGATCCTTTGGGAATCCCAACATATTCATGGTGATACTATGACATTGTAACAAGTAAAAAGAAACATACTAGGTATCGAGAATAATGCGATAAGGCGATTGAAGATTTTAATCATGGTCTTATCATGCATCTCGTCTCGAGGTACTGATTGGTATCATGAAGTAATGGGAACTTACTTAGTAACCAGTAGGTTCAGCAGATTTTCATCGTATATTTTGTATGAACGTCCACGATCCCGATGTTAATTATTGATTGGTATATATGTTTTCCAATGACGTCTACTAGTTATCGAATCTATAAGGGTCAAACACTTAGGTCTTGTTCGGGAACCCGCTGGCTTGCATATTCGCGTCGGAGCAGGCTTGAGCAGCGTCGAACACGTCCACTTCGCGAAGCCAGATCCAGGAAGCTGGGCAGAATCGTTGTGTAATATGCGGAGTAGCTAATTCGTCGATACGTGGATCGGCCAAGTGGATAGCAACACATAATTACGATGAAATGACACCAACAAAGTGAAAATGCCTGTTTGTTGCTTCTCTTTCCTCTCCCGAGCGAGGCAAACCAATCTGTTTTCTCTCCCGAGCCAGTCCACCGCCCCGTGACCTATCATGCGCTAGAGATCCGCCACCGCCACTCCCGACTCTGCCTCCGCCACACCCGACCCTACCGCCCCGCTGGAGCTTGGATGCCCGCAGAAGATGAACGCCCCGGAACATCCTCGCCCGAGCCTGACTCCGCCGTAGTCGCCCCACTGCTTGACCTACCTCCATATTAGGCAGCGCTGGTCAGCTCCACTCCAACACAATACCCAAGGTCCGCCCACATTTAGTTGTTTGATTTTAGGTTTAGTGAGCAGCTCGTGAGGGAGTTCGTTAAAACGGGATTGGGCTAGAATGGATACAAGTCATGTTGGTTGATTTGCTGTATATTTTTTAAAATTTATTGATATTTCTTGTCAAATTGGGATAGGAAATGAATGTGGGAGTCATATATAAGTGCAGGATTTTTCTTTCACTTTATATTGCTATGTAAAAGCTGTCAATTTGTGCACTTTGTTTGTGCCTCACTATATAAAAGATGTAGTGCATTTTTTCTTTATTAATTTTCTGATGTCCAAAATAGCAGTGTGTATTTTATATGTGTTGTTTGTATTGGTTATGTAAGAACATGATTTTTAAATGTGTTGTGAAATCATGCGATAGAAGTGACACCAATTTTGTAGACTTTTGTCAAGAATGGCTGCTGAATGTACTGAGGACAACACTAGGATAATCACCGATTTGTTTGTCAATCAAGTGCGGATGGGTAATAGGGAAAACCCTCATTTGACACCTAGAGCATATGAGGATGTTGCTAAAAAAAAAAAATTATACCGGGACTATAGTACAAGCAGCCCCAACTTAAAAACAATTGGGACAAGCTCAAAAGTGATTTCAACATATTCAAGAAACTCAAATTCAGGGAGACTGGAGGGGGATGGGACATAGAGAAAAATAATCTAATACAAGATCCCGAGTGGTGGAAGAAGGCGGAAAAAGTCAGTTTTCATGGTTATACTTATGTTATGCTTCCTACCATTTAATTTACTTTGCTTATTGACAAAGTTATTTTTGTTCTTCTATTACGGGACATTCCAGGTTGTGGCAAGTTCAAGAAGCATGGGCTTTGTAATGAACCGAACTGGAAGGAGATGTTTGAAGACATCACTAGTGATAGTACTAACCATTGGAATCCTTCTTCAGGCGTACCAACTCCTTCGAGTGCAGTGCTAGCAGATGCCTTGAATGTCGATGACATCCAAGATGTCGATAATGAGTAGATCGAAGTGCATCCAAGTATAGCTGATGTAGGACCTAGTTCTTCGACGGTCAGTATTTTTGGCACGTTTGTGCATGATGGAAACAAGAAACCCAAGAGTACACCAGTGATGCAGGAGCAAATTACAAGGACTGGTTAGATACTTAGATCCCAGTCATCTTTTGAGTCTTTCATAAATAATGATGACGATGCATCTGTTAAGAATGTTATGGATCCGGTTCTAACCTATGGTGTGATACACTGCAAACGTATTTACTTTTCCAAACACTTTTATTGGTGTTTATCCTCCTATTTGCATGATTTGGATCAAACTAACACAGACTAACACTGTTTTCAGCACAATTACTCATGGTGTCTAGTTTTATGCAGAAAATCAATTTCCTCAGAAAATTCTAGAAAATTCAGAAAATTATATTTCCATGCATGGAAGACTCCCGGAGCCTGAAGGACAGCTGGAGGGGGCACTGGGCCCTAGGGGTGCCAGTCGCGCCACCCCTGGTCGGGCCTGGTGGGACCTTGGGGACCTGGGACCACCCTCAGGGTCCCCTTTGGCATAAAGGTGCCTTTGTCCCCGAAAATCATAACCCCTGAAGGATTTTCCCCGAATACGATATGTTGCTCCGCTGATAGACAAAACTCTTGTTCGGGAGACATAAGTTCATGTTCTGGCACCCTGTCGGGACGGGGATTGGAGGGAGATCGTCTCCATCGTCATCGCCAACACCTCTCCGTCAACACTCCATATGATCCCCCTTTTGATGTGTGAGTAATTCCCTGCTGTAGGCAAAGGGGATGGTAGGGATTGGATGAGATTATTCATGTAATAGATCACGATATTGTTAGGGCTTGATGCCTAGTATCCACTATTGTTGTTTATTATCGTTGTTGCAACGTGGAGTGCTTAATCCTTGTCAATTAGGGCCCGAGTACCATGATTTCTGGTCTGAACATGTTATTTTTTCACGAGTACAATTTTTTTGGATCATATCTACAGGTTGTATACACTTATTATTTTATGGAACCCGAGACCCCAAGGTGAAAGGTTGGGATATCGGAGAGCATGGAATCTAGTTCGAGGATTACATGTTTCCACCGTATGTTGATGCTTTGCTCCGGTGCTTGGTAGAACAAGTACCTTAATTACCATTATTTCCTTTTTGGCCCTGCAACAACAGGATGGTAGGACAAAAGATGTCGTGCAAGTTCTTATTGCAATCACGTACGACAATTTTCGGGAAACGTGCATGTGGTAGTTTTTGACTTGGATACTCTCTTATATATTTGTGTTGCCCTTTGTTACCTCTATTACATGGTTAATCTCATTCATGCAACGCCTATACATCCATCCCTATGCCTACGGTATTTTTAGAACAACTACTTAATTTGTTTGCATTTGCTCTTACTATTGCTACTACTATTTTACTGATACTTTTACTATTAAAGTACTACTGCCATCATATCACCCTTACTACTAATAAATTGTGTGAAGCAAAATACTTTTTAGGTGCAGCTGAATTGACAAATCATTTGTTAAGGCTTACAAATATTATTTGGCTCCCCTTGTGTAGAATCGATAAATTGGACTATATTTACCCTTGAAGACTGTTGCAATCCCCCACACTTGTGGGTCATCAAGACTATTTTCTGGCGCCGTTGCCGGGGGCATAGATTTATTTGTAAGCCCATTTGACAATTATATTGTTCGCATCAATTTATTATCCCTCATCGGAAAGAGTACCGATCCTAAGTTTCCAATATTACCTTCCACCACAAGGAAAGGTACAACTCTGAACACCGTAGTTGATCTTGATTCACCTTCTGTTTTAAGTAAGCTTGTTACTTCATCGCATGCTTCGCGTGCTATTACTACTGAGTCTGATACTATGTCTGATGAATTTGATGATGCTTCTACTGTGCTTGATACCTTTGGTTCTCTAGGTTCCTTTTTAGACATAGAAATTGCTAGAGCTAAAGAAATAGAACATGTTAATTTTTTTGATAAACTAATATCTACACCTGAACAATCACCTGAATGAACTTATCTTAATAATGATAAGAGTGATTATTTAGAGGATACTTATACACTTGATGATGAGTTTTTTAAAGAATATATGAGACATGAAACTACTCCTGATCATGAGACTTTTAAGAATCTTCTTGTGAAACATTCCATGAAAAACAAGTTTATTCCTGATCCTGAATTTGCTAAATCTCCTTGTGGACATTAGAGATGAGAAGTTTGATTTCTCTATTGATGTTTCATTTATTCCTATGGTTGAAACTAAATCCTTTGATGGTAAAGAAAATAATGATGTTGTAGACCACTTGACTTAATTGTTTGAGATTGGCATGTTATTTTCTGATGAAAATTTGATAAGAAGCTATTATGTTGTTAAGTTGTTCCCTTTCTCTTTAAAAGAGGACAATAGAGTTTGGTATGATAATTTGCCTTATGGTTGCATTAATACTCCTCAATGCTTGACTCGTGTCTTTTGCGAGAAATATTTTCCTAATCATATGCAACATGCTGCTTTATAAAAGATTTTTAACTTTGAGCAATTGGAGGATGAGAAACTTCCTAAAGCTTGGGGAGGTTTTCTGCTACCCTCAAGGGTAGGACTGATCATAGTATACATAAGAATGAGCTTATTGATATATTTGATAATGGGCTAACTACTGAATCTAGGCCATACCTGGATAGTTGTGCTGATTGTATTTTTAGGAAAAGAAGTGTAGATGAAGCTGAAGAATTATTGGGTAATTAGCCAAGAACCATGATGATTGGGATATTCGTCAATCCTGAAGACATGCAAGAAGCTAAGAAATCTATTAAAGAAAAGGGTATTAAATCTGAAGATGTGAAGAATCTACCACCAATTTATACACTATGTGAGCCTACCACTCACCCTCCTATGGTAGGGGTACATTCTCTTTATAAATTTAATTCTAGTGATATTCCTTATGATAAACCTCTTGGACAATACTGAGATGAATTTTATGATTTCATTATTAAACAAACCCATTTTAATGCACAAGTGCAAAATCAATTGAATCAAAATTCCCTTTGTATCAAAAATTTACATCGTACTTTAGGAAGAACTATTAATGGTCTTTCTAAACACTTTGAAATGATTCAGACTCAATTTGAGCAACTTAGTAAAGTGCAAACTGATTTATTTGCTGAAATGTCTGGTCAAATTAAAGAAAAAGCTTGTAGTGTTAAAACTAGAGGTGGTGCTTTCACTCAGGATCCTCTATATCCTGAGGGACACCCAAAAAGGCTGGAACAATATTCTCAAATGGTAGATGAAAATGTTGTAGGCTATCCTAAAATAAAAAATAAGAAGAAACATAAAATAATTAGAGAGGGTAATAATAATGATGCTAATAAAGAACCTGATAAAGATCCTAACAATATATCTATATCTGATGCTAAAACTGAAAGTGGAAATGAGCATGATAATGATGATAAGAATGGTTCTCCCAATAAGCAAGAAAGGGAAGTAGAATCTGAAACCCTCCTAAAAACAAAAGTGTGATAAAGAAGGTTTTACTACTAGGAAGCATGGTAAAGAAAGTGAAGTAGAATCTGAAAACCTATGCATTTTACTAGTAAGTCTCTAAAAGGTAAAGAAGAACAACATTATAATAAATTTTGTGCATGGATGAAACCTCTATTCTTACAAATTTCTTTGATTGATGCTATTAAATCGCCTCCTTATTCCAAGTATATGAAAGATATTGTTAATAATAAGAGAAAACTATTAATGAGTAAATTTCCACTATGCTTGCTAATTATTGTTTCAATGGTAAAATTCCTAAGAATCTGGGAGATCCAGGTATTCCTACCATTCCTTGCTCTATAAAAAATAATTACGTGAGAACTGCTTTATGTGATCTTGGTGTTAGAGTTAGTGTTATGCCTCTCTCTCTACTTATAAGAGAGTCTATTTAGATAAACTTATTCCTAGTGACATCTCTTTGCGAATGGCTAATAAATCTACTGCTATTCCTATTGGTATTTGTGAGGATGTTCCTGTCCAAGTTGCTAATTATTTAATATTAACTAGCTTTGTTGTGTTGGAAATGCCTGAGTATGAAAATATGTATATTATTCTTGGAAGACCTTTTCTTAATACTATAGGGGATTTTATTGATTATAATAAAGGGAAGGTCACTTTCAATGTCAATGATAAACAACATACAGTTTATTTTCCAAAGTAGATATTGAGACCATCAAGTTTGGAGAATTCTATTGTCCTGTTCGAGTGCCACCAAAAGAATATGAAACTATTATGATTGGGACCATGTCTATCAAAATTGAGGTAACATGATTGTTGTACCTAAGTGCAAAGTTTCACTTCATATAAAATTGGTTTGGTAACGACACTTGATCAACCTTGTTAACAAATTAACTTTCAATGAATGAAACTATGTTATCACTTTGTTTTCTTATCTTTTCAAATTTTCCCGCCTATTTTCCTCTGTTTCCTCCTCGTTTTCTCTTGTTTATACTTTGTTTCCCACCTTTTACATCTTGTTTTCACATGTTTTCATGGTGTCTGATATGTTGCAAACGTATCTATAATTTTTTATGCTCCATGCTTGTATTCTACCCAATACCTTTTGTTTTCCTCGTGTTTTCTTTCATTTTCCGGATGTTTTCACAGACTAACCTATTGACAAGATGCCCTAGACTAGTTGTTGTTTTCTGCTGTTTTTCTATTTCAGAAAAGTTCTTAAGGAAATATTCTCGGAAATGATTGCAAATCCACGGAGATCATTTTTTCCTAAAAACCAGTCCCAACCCGACCCCTAGGGGTTCCCGTGGGGGCTCTGGACTCCCGCGGGCCATTACTGTAAGTGACACCAAGCGCCTAGAAAATCCTCCCCAACCCCCGACACCCCCTGCCATTTCCTTCCTGTCGCCGCCTCCTCTTCCAGCCCCTTTCCCGCCACTTGCGCCGTCGCCGCCATTACTTCAAAAGGGCCACCAAGTCTGTCGCCGAAAGGCGTGAAGAACGACACGCTCGACATGAAGCGTCGCGTGTTGCAGCCACGCCCCCGGAAGGAATGGCCAGAGGGCATGACCGATGCCGAGTGGGCTGCCGACCAACACCAGCGAGATGTCAGCACTAAGGAGCGCCGGCTGCGGTGGGAGAAGAAGGAGGCCCAGCTTGCGGCGCCGAACCTCGACCTGCTGGTCGGTGATACGTTCAAAATGTATCTACTTTCCCGAACACTTTTGCTCTTTTTTTCCTCTAAACTTGTGAGTTTTGGATACAACTAACACAGACTAACATTGTTTTCAGCAGAATCATCCTGGTATCTCATTTTTGTGCAGAAATTCAACTTTCGGGAAAATACCCGAAAAAGATTGCAAAGTCCCTATTTTACCCGAAGACTCCCGGAGCCAAAAGATGAGACAGAGAGGGGCCATGAGGGGCCCACATCACCTGGCGGTGCCCCCCCTAGGTCGTGCGGTGAGGTGGTGTGGCTGCCTCGACCACCCCCTCGAGCCCCCCTTTTGACTACTTAAGCCCTTTAACCTAAAAACATCAGAGGGTTCGTCATATTCCAGAGAAACACACTCGAGCGCCGCCGCCTCCTCGAAACTCAATTCGAGGAACATAAGTTCTTGTTCTAGCACCCTGCCGGGACGGGGATTCGGAGGAGATCATCGCCACCGTCATTGCTACGGCCTCTCCATCAACCATCCATGATTCCCCCGTCCATGTGTGAGTAATCCCCGCTGTAGGATGAGAGGGATGGTAGGGATTGGATGAGATCGTTCATGTAATAATTGCCAGATTGTTAGGGCATGGTGCCTAGTATCTGTTGTTAGTGCTATCTATCGTTGTTGCAACTTGTTATCCCTAATGCTTGACACTAGGCCCCGAGTGCCATGATTTCAGATCTAAACATGTTATTGATTCATGAGGATAATCATTGTTTTTTATCTTACATGCAAGATGTATACACATATCGTTGTCCGGAACCCGAGGCCCCAAAGTGAAAGAAATTGGGATAACCGTAGGGGATGGATGTGATGTGAGGATAACGTGTATTTCATGGAGTGTTAATGCTTTTCTCTGGTGCTTTATTAAAAGGAGCACCTTAATTACCAGTAGTGTCCCTTGAGGCCCCGCTGCCACAGACTGGTAGGACAAAAGATGTTGTGCAAGTTTCTTATTGTGAGCACGTACGACTAAATATATAACACATGCCTATGGTTTACGAAGTACTTGGATGCTTTATCATTATTTATCTGCAATTTCCCATGTTTTGATTATTATATGAATTATCTCAAACATGCAATGCCCGTTCATCTGTCCCTATGCCTACAATATTTTAATCCTGCTATCTACTACAATTATTGTTGTTGTCTTTATTTCATTACTGCTACTGCTACAAAACTGTTGTGAGCAAGTCTATTTCCAGGTGCAGTTGAACTGACAATTCATCTGCTAAGGCTTATAAATATTATTTAGCTCCCCTTGTGTCGAATCAATAAATTTGGGTTTTACTTCCCTCGAAGACTGTTGTGATCCCCTATACTGGTGGGTCATCAAGACTATTTTCTGGCGTTGTTGCCGGGGAGCATAGCTGTATTTGTAAGCTCACTTGAACGTGATATTGTTTGCTGCTAGTTATTCATCATGGGTAAAACTCGTGATAGGAAAGTTCCTATATTGCCATCCTCTGCAAGGAGAGGTACAACTCTTGATTCACCATCTGTAATGAGTAAACTTCTTACACCACCACATACTAATACTTCTGCTGAATCTGAAAATACTTCATATAATTTTGATGATGCTTCTACTGTGCTTGATGATTTTGGTTCATTAGGTCCTTTCCTCGATACTACAATTGCTAGAGCTAAACAAATTGAAAACAATGAAATTCCTAATGAAAACATTATACGTCGTAAACGTATCCTTAATTTCTGATGTTCCATGTTGTTTTCTTACTGTTTCCCACATGTTTGCTATACATTTTATGTCATTTTTATAGATTTTCCGGACTAACCTATTAAAAATATGCCACAGAGCCAGTTCCCTGTTTTTTCTATTTTTAGTTTCAGAAAAGTTGTTCTGGAAATATTCTCGGAATTGGAAAATTCAAAGCCCGAAAGTCTTAGAATTCCCGAAGGTTCTATGGAGTCCCGAAGACACTCGGAGGGGGGACCACACCATAGGGCGGAGCGCGCCCCCTTGGCCGCGCCCGGGGGTGGTGTGGGGCCCTTAGGCCTCCACCGCCTTTTCCCTTTCGCCTATTTAATCCCCCCAAGACGTAAACCATAGATATATTCCACTTCATCCCGAAAAATACCCGATGCCACCTTCATCGTCATCCTGAGATCGGGAAGGTTCTTGAGCTCTCCCCGGCACCCTGCCGGGAGGGAAATTCATCACCGAAGGGGTCTACACCACCATGCCCTCCTCCGAAGTGATGCGTGAGTAGTTCATCCCTAGACTACGGGTCCATAGGAGTAGCTAGATGGTTTTTCTCTCCACTTTGTACCTCATGTTTAGATCTTGTGAGCTGCCTATCATGATCAAGATCATCTTTATGTAATGCTACATGTTGTGTTTCCTGGGATCTGATGAATGTTGAATGCTATGTCTTGTGATTATCAATCTATCATGTTATCTTCATGCATATGTTATTTATGATCTTGCATGCTCTACATTATTAGTAGATGCTCTAGCCAAGTAGATGTTAGTAACTCCAAGAGGGATTATTTATGCTCGATAGTGGGTTCATGCCTCCTTTTCATCTGTGCTCGAGTGACAGAAACGTGACGGAGGGAGGATGTGTTGTTGCCATTAGGGATAAGACAACGGTATTTACTTAGTTTACATTGTTTACATTACACACTTTGCTTAAGACGATAATCTGTTGCTAGCAACTTAATACCCAACGTTTGTTCGGATGATATTCGGAGGGTGGATTATTAGAAATAGATGCAGTTGGATGACGGTCTATGTATTTTGTTGTAATCCCCGCATGAATCACATAGTAATCTTTATGTCTTGCATATGCACTACAGTGCAGCCTTCAGTTCTGTCAATTGCCCAGCTGTAATTTGTTCACCACACATGTTATTTATCTTTCACGGAGAGACACCACTAGTGAACTGTGGACCCCGATCCATTTTCCTTATACTGATAAAACACCTACTGCTTTCATACTGTTCCTACTATTTTCCACACCATACGTTTAACCACTTTGTGTTCAGCAAAACCGGTGAGATTGACAACCTCACTGCTTCGTTGGGGCAAAGTGATTTGATTTTGTTGTGTAGGTTCCACGTTGGTGCTGAACCGGTAGTGCGCCCTTCCATCTCAGCTGCTTCAACCTTCTGAAGTTACACCTTTCTCCTACTGGTCGATTCAACCTTGGTTTCTTTCTGAGGGAAACTTGCTGCTGCACTCTTCATACCTTCCTCTTGGGGTCTCCCAACGAACATGTGTTCACACGCATCAAGCACTTTTCTGGCGCTGTTGCCAGGGAGGAAGAGAATTTCTGCAAGGGGAGTCTCTCACTTCCATCTCTTTACTTTGTTTCTGTTTTGCTTAGTTTATTTTATTTTGTCTTGTTTGTTTCTCTTTATCAAAAACACAAAAAATTAGTTCTTATTCTAACTGTATTTTTATTCCTGTTTTTAGTCTTGTTGAAATGACTACTCCTGAGAACACTAAGTTGTGTGACTTTACTAGCACCAACAACAAATGATTTCGTTAGCACACCTATTACCCCACCTTCTCCTACTGCTGATTTTTATGAGATAAAGCCTGCCATGTCCCTCCTTATTAGGTAATCAGTGGGCAGGGTGAACCTTCCCGACGATCCAGAGAACAACCCCAAAGCTCTTCCCCCCGGTCCCCCACCCTCCGTTTTGAGAGTCACCTATAGTGCTTCCCCACCCCCGCCGGTGCGTTCCGCGTCTCCCCCCGGCGGCGATGCCATCCGGCGAGGATTCGAGGGCGTAACCTGGCCTGTGAATAGTAGATGTAGGTTGTTCTTAGCCTCCGTGCTGGTAGTTGCCGCTATGGTTCTCTTCCCTTCCTCCGGCTGGTACTCCGCGAATCGCAGCGACGCGGAGACCAGATCTTCGCCTTTCTGCAGGTCAGGTCCATGGTGGACTTCACTTGACGGAGGGGAAGATCGAAGCTACTTCAATAAGATCGTCTGCCCTACCGGCTGCTCGGGAGATGCGAAGAAGAAGGGAGCTTTTCCTCCTCTGCTTCACCACGGAGGTGAGGGAAGGAGGCCGAGTTGCTGCTCTTCCTCGTCATGGTTCGAGTGGTATTCGCTGCAGATCTGCGCAAATCAAGCGGAGGTGAAGCTCACCGCCGCCAATCATGGCCATAAGGGTGGCCATTCATCAGCAACCTCCAAGACGGAGGCCCTCTGCGCTCGACGTCAGATCTCGACTGCTCTCTTCCACCAAGTGGTCTGTCCCCGGTGGATGGGAGCTAGCCGGCGTCAAGCGCCTCGCCGGAAGGGAGAGTTCAAGCTCCTCAAAGTGCTCCGATTTCGGTGGCTCTGCCGCCTGGAGATCGCCGGCGATCTGTGGAGGAGAAGCCCAAGGACCGGATTGCGTTTTTATTTTTCGTCCAGGGTGCGTTCTGTAAATGCTGAGGCCTTATCTTCGAATTTTAGGTCTATAGGGAAAGTATTGATAAAGGCCTCAGTGCAATTTGTACTCTCCACATGTTATATGCAGCATCGGCACTTCGGTGCCACCTCTTGTACAAAAAAAAAGCTTGCCATGTTAAACCTTGTTATGAGATAACAATTTTCTAGTGTTAGTACTGACGATGCTGCTGCCCATCTTAATAATTTTGTTGAACTATGTGAGATGGAAAAATATAAAGATGTAGATGGCGATATTATTAAACTGAAATGGTTTCCTTTCTCTTTGAGAGGAAGAGCTAAAGAATGGTTGATGTCTTTGCCTAGAAATAGTATTGATTCTTGGACTAAGTGTAAAGATGCTTTCATTGGAAAATATTATCCTCCTGCTAAGATTATATCCTTAAGAAGTAGAATTATGAATTTTAAGCAACTTGATAATGAGCATAGTTCTAAAGCTTGGGAAAGAATGAAATCTTTGGTAAAGAATTGTCCCACTCATGGACTGACTACTTGGATGATCATCCAAACTTTTTATGTAGGTCTAAATTTTTCTTCAAAAAACCTTCTGGATTCAGCTGCTGGAGGAACCTTTACGTGTATCACCTTGGGGTCAGCAACAAAGCTTCTTGATGATATGATGGTAAATTATTATGAGTGGCACACTGAGAGAGCTACAACCGGTAAGAAGGTAAATTTTGTTGAAGAAACCTCCTTTTTGAATGAGAGACTTGATGATATTATGTCTATGCTTGTGAATGGCCATGCTCCTATTGATCCAAATAATGTTCCTTTAGCCTCTTTGGTTGCTCAAGAAGAGCATGTTGATGTGAACTTCATTAAAAATAATAATTTCAACACCAATGCTTATAGGAATAATTTTGGTAGCAGCAATTATAGGCCATATCCTCCCAATAATAGCAATGCTTATGGTAATTCTTATGGTAATTCCTACAAAAATAACAAAAGTGTACCCTCTGATTTTGAGAACATGCTTAAGAATTTTATTAGTACACAAACTGCTTTTAATAAATCTGTTGAGATTTTTTTTGGCAAAATTGATGTTCTTGCTTCTAAAGTTGATAGTCTTGCTCTTGATGTTGATTTTCTGAAACTAAAGGTTATTCCTCATGATATTAAAGAAACTAAAACTTTGAATGTTATCCAAATTCTAATTGATCATAATGTTAGAATGTTAGCTGAATTGCATGCTAGATGGGAAAGAGAAGATGAAATAGCTAGAAAGAATAATATAGCTAATGTTTGCACCATTACCACCACTATTAAAACTGAATCTTCTCATGCTAGAAAACCTTCTACTATCAATGGTAAAGTAATTGGTGTTGGAAACACTCCCACTTTTGCTAGTAAAATTGCAAAACTGCTTGAAACTGCTAAAAATGTTCCTGGTAAAAGTGCTGAAATGTTTAGAAACATCGGAGACAATGGTCCCATTATATTTGATAAAAATGATCCTGAATTTGATGATTGCAACATAACTGAAGTGATTAAGTTCTTACAAAATCTTTCTAGTTGTCCTAATGCTAGTGCTATAAATATGACTTTCACAAAACATATTACAAATGCTCTCATGCAAATTAGGGAGGATGAATTAAGATGTGAAGCCTCTATCCCTAGGAAGCTAGATGATGGTTGGGAGCCTATTATTAAAATGAAAGTGAATGATTTTGATTGCAATTCTCTATGTGATCTTGGTGCTAGTGTCTCTGTTATGCCCAAGAAACTCTATGATATTCTTGATTTACCACCATTGGAACCTTGTTATTTGGATGTTCGTCTTACTGATAATGTTAGAAAGAAACCTTTAGGGAGAGTTGATGATGTTCTTATCATGGTTAATAATACTCTTGTTCCCGTTTATTTTGTTGTCTTGAATATTGAATGCAATGCTTCTTGTCCAACTGTTTTGGGAAGACCTTTTCTTAGAACTGTTGGTTCTGTTATTGATATGAAAGAAGGGAATATTAAATTTCAGTTCGCACTCAAGAAATGTATGGAACAATTTCCTAGAAAGAGAATTAAGTTGTCTTTTGATTCTTTTATTCGAACAAGTTGCAATTTGGATGCTTCTTCACTTGAAAATACTTGATTCAACTTTTCTCTGCCTAGCTAAAAGGCGTTAAAGAAAAGCACTTTTTGGGAGATAACCCATGGTTTTATTTTTGCTTTGTTTTTCTCTGTTTTCTTTGAGTCAAGGGGTTGTATACTTCTGTATAAACTCCTTTGTATCTTTCTTTTCATGTTTTAGTAGTGTCAAGTAAAGTTTCTGACAAGAGTTGGAGTTGGTCTTCGGATTTCTGCGTAGGAAACAGATTTCTGCTGTCCACCGTAAAAAATCGTGTAAAATCCAGGAAGATCAGAATGATCTGAACTTTTTTGTGCTTATTTCTCGGCTAATTCCGCAACTTTTTTGTGTTTTAAGTTTTTCGATCTTAGCAACATAAGTGACTCAAAAAAATCGTCTTTACAGACTGTTCTGGTTTTGATAGATTCTACCATTTTTCTTACATTTGCTCTTTTGCGATGTCAAATGGATTTCTTTGCTTCACGAAACATCAGTGGTTGTAGATAATGTTTAAAAGTATCAATAGAACTTGTGCCATACATAACTAATGGATTTTTAATTGTTGCACTAACCCTCTAATGCGAATTACTGTTTGAGTGTGGTGTGAAGGAAGTTTTCAAGGGTCAAGAGAGGATGTGATATATGTGATCAAGAAGAGTGCAAGATCAAAGCTTGGGGATTCCCCCGGGTTCATCCAAGCATATTTTAGAAGTCTCAAGCATCTAAGCTTGGGGATGTCCAAGGCATCCCCTTCTTCATCAACTATATATCAGGTCACTTCTCGTAAAACTATATTTTTATTCGGTCACATCATATGAAGTTTTGGAGCGTCTTTTTGTTTTTCTTTTGTTTTCTTTTGTTTTCCTTTCTGCAATAATATAGTTGTATCCTAGCATTCTTTGTTTGGGAGAGAGACATTCTCCACTTTTTGTTTGAATACTTGCTATGCTAGTATTCTTAATTGTTCTTCTAGTTGCTGCAAAATTTCCAGTTTAGCTCTCGTTTGCATTGCATCTCTTATTTAGAGTTGTTAGTTTTAGTAGTGTTTTGTGAGTCCTCTCATGTTTGCTTGCTGTATTATTTAGAGAGTTTTTGTTAAAGCATGTTTTGTATGGTGCTTGCTGGGAAAATAAACTGCTGCTTGAGGTAGAATTTTTAAAGGTGCAAGTAGAAGCTTGTATAGACTGTGGCTAGAATTTTTCATATCCTGATAGATGTTATTTATCTTTACTATTAAAGTGGAGTAGGTGGTGTCCGTGTCCCGTGGTACGTCGCTCCCATCGTCCTTCATCCCGCTTGAGAAAAACATCCACCCACGTTCACAAATCACGACTTCGCTATGTCAGAAAGAAAAAACAATCACGACTTCGCGAACACAACCGTCGCCAAAGAGAAAGAACCGGTTGCCACCTCCCCCACATGCCCTCACTCCCTAATCCTCGTGCAGGACTCCATCCTCCTCTGTCTTGGTGCATAGCGCAGGGGCTCGTCCATCCTCTCTTTCTGTCGCGGCGAAGAGGGGAACGGCGAGCTACGCCGGTGGACCGTTGCCTGGGCGCCGGATGTGCAGCGCAGGAGCACCGTGGGGAGGGTGCGCGACGGATCAGCAATTACCTAGGGCCGGAGGTACGTGTTGCTCCATGCCTCCGTTGCCGCCGCCCCCGTCAGCCAGGGCGCGAAGGTTGACAGACGGAGCCCCGTCTCGGACGTGAAGGACCCGCATATCCAGGAGCTCGACGTGTGGGCGGTGAGCCGGTGACCAAGCACCAGAGGCTGGCGTCCTGGAGAGTGATAGATCGCAGTTTAGCCAAGTTCCGCGCGGCGAGGAGCAGGTGGTTTCCAGGATAAACTACATTACTACAACATCTTTGTGGCCGCTGTGCACGACTGGACGGCGCGGGGAGCACCGCGCCATATCTCGCAGAGTTGTGCAAGAAGTCCTGGAGCAGCACCTCCAAACTCAACTCCTCTAACAAGCCGACGGCCAACTACTGATCCGCGGTCCAGCGCACGTGGATAATATTTTCCCTTCTAAGCTTCAATCCTTTTATCATTAGATTAGAACATCTTTTCACTTGGTCAGCATACCTTGACATTTTGCATTCCGATGTTACACTCAGCACCTCTTCATGACAGTTTAAGTGTTAATGTTATTATCGCATCAGCAATTTTTTTGGCGAACGGACGATAAGAAAAATAAAGGCATTAGGAACATATTTTCGTCAAATATTATTTTACTGTCAACAATTTGTCCCCCTATTCTTTTTATGTGTGTAGTTCCAGCCATTTGATCCATTTAGCTTGGAGAAGAAGGTCCGATTGGTCTGTGAGCTGTTTAAGAGAGGTAACTTTCATTTATATTCCTTACTTTAAGTTTTTTGCAATACTAAAGTGTAACTCAGACTTGTTTATTTGTAAGGTTAACTCTAATAGTATGGAAGAAGTAGAACATCTCATGAGTCAGGAAGGTACTAATAGTGAAGACGAAGTAATGATAATCTCTCCTTTAGCTTGTAAGTCGGTTCAGCAAATTTCTTGATTAGTGGCACTTGTACTCTGTGGAGATTATTCCCTTTCTTGTGTTGTTGATCAAGGAATTAAATATCAATAGTGTCATCTTGAGATTTAATTCAGCCAAGAAGTTAAATATCCTAAAAATTAGCCATCTAGGATTGGCCTACGATTGATATGATGCAATGACGAGAGCCCATACCACACTTCGATTTGTTTCTCTATGAGAGGGAGGAGGAACGTCACGTACCATCGAACATAGGCACCACCAATACCACCTTAAAAGTAAAGTCTAATATATGAGCGCTTATACTTCAATTCGTCTGGTTTGATCGATCAGGGCGTGTAATTTGTCCTAACTGTCACAGCAACTTGACAAGATCGTTGATGGAAGGTGAGCTGGTCTTTCCTATTCTTTACTTAATCCGGACAACACTGGTTCCCAAGTAAACAACTTTATTTGTGTGTTGTCCTACTTTGCTTGTTTATATTTTAGTTTGGTACAGTGCCAAGTATTTGTCTAACACAAGTGTACTTGCACGTATAAATTCTTATTCTGAGACCACTTTCTGTGTTGATTGCTCCTAAAATTCTCAACTCTTGCATGTGTAAGGTGCTTGACAAAGGCCCTCTTCCGGATTTATCCTTTTTTTGAATTAAATCTTAATTAATGCAACACCTATTACAGGATGTCAAATGTTTAGTTGATGACATCAACATCCTTCTGTCATTTACCATCAGATATTCAAGCTATGTTTCTCCCTTTGATGATTTCCCTTGGCCATTCCTGAAATTCGAATGTTAGAATACCTTCCATGGTAGACCACCGGCGCACTGCAACTGGTATTTTGTATTTTTCTAGATCACTACGTGGGTCGAACTTTTCTTGATTGATAAATCTTAGCTAGGGCTTGTAGGTTGTCTTGTGTTTCTACTCTCTTCCATGGTTAAGTGATACAAATTGCAATGGTTCTAGGAATGTGAAATACGACTTATTTTAGATTCGTTTTCACCACATGTTTCTGTCTGTGATGTTCGTTGCTTCTTTGTTTGAGATGAATGTTCAACAAGGAGAAGATCACCAAGATGAAGAAAGGCGTGATCATCGTGAAAAAACTCATGGAACGGCCATGGACATGCAGGTAGTGGCAGACTCTTGCAAAAGTGGCCACATCGCTGGTAAGAACAAATGAGTACCAGCCTGCTATCTCATTTAACTGGTCAATTAGTCTGCAAAAACGAATATAACATGGTCAAGACATTGCACACTAATCAGTCTTATATCTTTGCTATTCTGGTCAGGTCTGGTACCCGCTGGTAGCACCCAAGGAACAATTGTGGCGCTGCATGACCCCTAAAATCTTCGGCACTTGCACAATATACTTTGCTATTAAGCCTTCTGTGCTCCACTGCTCAACACTCAAACCTGTTGTAGATGAGGTACAGGGCCGGTGTGATGCACGTGCTTGAGAATTAATCCAACTACATTGTACAATGATCAGTGAGCCAGTACCATTCGACATCCGGGTCCATGGAGTCACAGCCACACTGGTAGTTGTGCCAATTGAAAGAAACTAAATAGTGGTGCTTGTTCATTGCAATGCTCATTACGTAATATTTTTTCCTAAATAAGATCGAGTGTGAATTGGATTCTTCGATCTTTCATAAGCTTCCTTCATTTCACTGAATTTGGTTGGTACTAGCTATTTATGTGAAACGGTTTCACAAAGGTTTGTACGAAGCTTGAGATTGTACCACCATGTGTTGTATCAATCACATGAATAATAACTTTGCTAAAAGTAATACAAGAATATGAAAATTGGCTCCGAGTAGTAATTTCGCTGATAATAATATGCATACTTAACAAGATTGGGTTATGCAAAGTAACTCCCCGCATCGTCATTTCATGAGTAATAACATTTCCACTGACCAAAAAAAATTCTACAAAAATCAACCCAAATGAACACAAATGTTTATTACTTTTCATGTGTGGCTTCAGAAAATTAATAGGTCGTGGCAACGCACGGGAATTCAACTAGTTAGTTTTAAAGACTTGTGGTTATTTAGTAGCATGATTAGCCTCGAATATCTGAGAGTTTTTAATGTGCCATTGAAAGAATCATGAGTTGTTCTTGTCATATTGAAGCACAAATTTGTGGTGTTCTCCTTTGAATGTTTTATTTGGTTAACTTTGCGCATGCTCACACCATGTTTATGACTATGAACCAGTCATGAATAGCCTCCATGATCATTTAGTTTTTGAACTTGTGGTACCATTTATTCTTTGATTAATGATGTTTATGTTGCTTTGCATGATTATGGCTCTTATGCTCTCTTGATTTGTCGCTCCCAGTCTTTTGCTAGCCTCCACATGTACTGAGTATGAGCTCTACTCGCGCATCCAACTCCCAAAAACCAAATTTTTATCCATTGTGTCAACCATACCTACCTACATGTGGTAATTAACTGCCACTCCAAAGTAAATTGCTCATGGGTTACCTTTAAAACTTTCAAAATTACTTCTGTTTTGTGCTCTTGTTTTAGCTCATGAGGACGTAAATAGAGAATCTTTATCTCACTTGTTGATTGGACTTTCACACCCTGGACTAATGGCTTCATCTGCTTATCCAATGATAGAAGAGCTGGCAGCGGGGTGCCCAGCCCCAAATTAATAACACAAATTCTCTTCACTATTTTTGCCACTGATTTATCAGTCAAAGCATAATTGTGTAAACAAAAGAGAAAGAGGGATGACCTTCTACCCAGATGCGTCCTTCTATGGGAGCCACTCTTGTGAAGTCTAGTTGGCTTGTGACGTACTGTATTTTCTGTTTACCATTCTTTGACATAAGCATACACCTCTATTAAAATATAGACACTCCTCCATGGTATGTGATTGTTGGAAGGCACCCGAGGATTCGGTTAGCCATGTTTTGTGAAAGATGGTTGGGAGGAGTGTCAAGTTTTTATACCTCTGTTTAAGAAAATAAAAGCTCTAGCACATGAGTGATCCATGCTTCCCTCTATGAAGGGCCTTTCTTTTACTTTTATGTTGAGTCTCCATCTTCTAACTTTATGCACAGTTGAGAGAGCATATGTGCCATTCTGAGTTTTATGTGCATTTGTCCCAGAAACATTATTAATTGATTCATGATGTGTTATTGCATGTTCTCTAATTATTTGTTATAGTCTTCCTCATGAACTTTGATGGTGCCCGGGCATTTATGTTTTGCCCCACTCTTAAGGACTAGCGAAATATCACTTTGACATGTTCTCTCTATACTTGAATTCAAACGTATATCTTTTGCTGCATTGTGATTCATAATCTTTTATTTGAGTTATTTCTCATGATGCAAGGTGATTTCTATGCTTTATTATTAAAGTTCTATTTATCATGCTTGTGTTTAAGATCTATGATCTCAGCTTACTTATGCTTTTACATTATTGATGATCAAGTTTATGTTAGTAGCATGTCACCTCAGAAATTATGTGTTTTTATCGTTTACCTACTCGAGGAAGAGTAGGAACTAAGCTTGGGGATGTTGATACGTCGTAAATGTATCCTTAATTTCTCATGTTCCATGTTTTTTCATGATGTTTGCCACATGTTTGCTATACACTTTATGTCATTTTTATCGATTTTCCGTACTAACCTATTGACAAGATGCCACAGAGTGAGTTCCCTATTTTCTGCTATTTTTAGTTTTAGAAAAGTTGTTTTGGAAATATTCTCGGAATTGGAAAATTCGAAGCCCGGAAGTCTTAGAATTCCTGAAGGTTCCACGGAGTCCCAAAGAGACCCGGAGGGGGGCCTCAGGGGGCCCACACCATAGGGCGCCCCCCCCTTTGCCGCGCCAGGGGGTGGTGTGGGGCCCCCAGGCCTCCATCACCTTTGCCCTTTCTCCTATTTAATCCCCCGAGACGTAAACCCTAGATATATTCCACTTCACCCCGAAAAACACCCAAGGCCGCCGTCATCGTCATCCCGAGATCAGGAGGGTTCTGGAGCTCTCCCCGGCACCCTGCCGGGAAGGAAATTCATCACCGGAGGGGTCTACACCACCATGCCCTCCTCCAAAGTGATGCGTGATTAGTTCATCCCTGGACTACGGGTACATCGAAGTAGCTAGATGGTTGTTCTCTCCACTTTGTACCTCATGTTTAGATCTTTTGAGTTGCCTATCATGATCAAGATCATCTTTATGTAATGCTACATGTTTTGTTTGCTGGGATCTGATGAATGTTTAATGCTATGTCTTCTGATTATCAATCTATCATGTTATCTTCATGCATATGTTATTTATGATCTTGCATGCTCTCCGTTATTAGTAGATACTCTGGCCAAGTAGATTCTAGTAACTCCAAGAGGGAGTATTTATGCTCGATAGTGGGTTCATGCCTCCTTTTCATCCGTGCTCGGTGACAGAAACATGAAGGATGGAGGATGTGCTATTGCCATTAGGGAGAAAACAACGGTGTTTACTTAGTTTACATTGTTTACATTACACACTTTGCTTACGGCGATAATCTGTTGCTAGCAACTTAATACCCAACGTTTGCTCGCATGATATTCGTAGGGTGGATTATTAGACATAGATGCAGTTGGATGACGGTCTATATATTTTGTTGTAATGCCCGCATGAATCACATAGTAATCTTTATGTCTTGCATATGCACTATGGTGCAGCCTTCATTTCTGTCAATTGTCCAGTTGTAATTTGTTCACCACACATGTTATTTATCTTTCACGGAGAGACACCACTAGTGAACTATGGACCCCGGTCCATTTTCCTCACACTGATAAAACACCTACTGCTTTTATACTGCTTCATATTGTTCCTACTGCTTTCCACACCATACGTTTAACCTCTTTGTGTTCAGCAAAATCGGTGAGATTGACAACCTAACTGCTTCGTTGGGGGCAAAGTGATTTGATTGTGTTGTGTAGGTTCCACGTTGCTCCTGAACCGGTAGTGCGTCCTTCCATCTCAGCTGCTTCAACCTTCTGAAGTTACTCCTTCCTCCTACTTGTCGATTCAACCTTGGTTTCTTTCTGAGGGAAACTTGTTGCTGCACTCTTCATACCTTCCTCTTGGGGTCTCCCAACGAACGTGTGCTCACACACATCAAAACACTGGTACACATGTTAGTTCATCTGAGTCTAGAGATAGTCCTAGTGATGATCTAGAGGAAACTTACATTGAACTTGATGATGAATTTATTGAAGAATGTCATGCTGCTAGTAGTGCAAGTGCTATTAAAAGTATTCTTGCAAGACGTGTTGTTAGATATAAACTGCCTCCTGATGCTAAGCTTGATACATCCCCCATAAACATTGAAGATAAAGATTGTGATTTCTCTCTGAATTTATTGTATATATCTATTGTTGAGGAAGAACTGTTTTGTGGGACTGAAAATGAAAGTGTTATAGGACATATGAATGAGCTCTCATCTTTGGGTAGCTTATTTTCTGATGATATTAAGTAACATAGTTACTTTGTCGCCAAAATTTTCCTTTCTCATTGAAAAATGAAGCTAAAATTTGGTTTAATAATTTGTCACCTCGATCTATTGATAGTTATATTGGTTTGGTTAATTCTTTCTTTCGGAAATATTTTCCTGCTAGTACTCAACATGCTGCTTTGCAGAGAATCTTTAAATTTAAGCAAATTGAAGGAGATAAAATGCCTGAATCTTGGGCAAGATTTTGTTCCTTAATTAGCTAAAAATGAACTCCTTGATATATTCTATAATGGACTAACTGTTGAATGTAGGACATACCTGGATAGATGTGCTAGTTGTGTTTTTAGAAAAGGAACTCCTGAAGAAGCTGAGGAATTATTGGCTAAAATAAGCAAAAATCATGATGATTGGACTATACCTGAACCAACCCCAACACCAAAACCAAAAAAGAGGGGAATGATTGAATTAAATGATAAAGTGACGTGGGAAGCCAGGAAATCTCTTAAAGAGAAAGGTATTAAATCTGAAGATGTGAAGAATCTACTACCTAGAGAAGAATTATGTAAGCCAATTCCTCACCCATCCACAATTGAGGTTCACTCTCTCCAATGTTTTGATAATAGAGATATTCCCTATTCTAAACCTCCTGGTCAATTCCTTGATGAATTTGATAATTATATTGTTAAGCAAGATAACTTTAATATGAGAGTGCAGAATCATCTAATGGAAATTTCTAGAGCTATTAATAATTTGCATGTATTATGAAGAGAACATCCAATGAAGTTAACGTTCTTATTAAACATTTCCATATGGTTCAAACTCAAATTGATCAACTCACTAAGGTGCAAAAAGATTTGTTAGTTAATGCTTCTAGAGAAAAACATGTTTATAAATAAGCACTAGAAGTGGTGTTTCTACCCATGATCCTTTGTATCCCGAGGGACGTCCTAAAAGAATTGAACAAGATTCTCAACAATCTAAAAACAATAGTACTCCTTCTAATAAAAATAAAAAGAAACATAAAACTGTTGTAGAATCTCCTGAAACTGCTAAAGATCCTAATAATATATCCATCTCTAATGCTGAAACTGAAAGTGGTAATGATAAGAATGATGCTTCTGATAAATAAGAAATTGAAGAAGAACCTGAAAACCAAACTAAAAAAATACAAAGTACACTAAGGAGGCTTTCATTGCTAATATACATGGTAATGAGAGAGAACCTTGGGTACAAAAATCAATGCCTTTTCCTAATAAGAAACACAGGTCAGAGGAAGAAGAACATTATGACAAGTTTTGTGATTGGATGGAACCTTTGTTTTTGCAAATTCGTCTAACTAATGCTATTAAATTTCCTCCTTATTCGAAATATATGAAACATATTGTCTCTAACAAAAGGAAGATTCCTAATGAGGAGATCTCCACTATGATTGCTAATTACTCTTTCAATGGCAAGGTTCCAAAGAAGCTTGGGGATCCTGGTATACCAACTATTCCTTGCTCCATTAAAAATAATTATGTTAGAACTGCTTTGTGTGATTTGGGAGCAGGAGTTAGTGTTATGTCTTTCGCTCTCTATAAGAGACTTTATCTGGAAAAATTGATACCAACTGATATATCTTTGCAAATGGCTGACGAATCTACTGTTATTACTGTTGGTATATGTGAGAATGTTCCTGTTCAAGTCTCCACTAACTGTTTGATATTAACTGACTTTCTTGTGTTTGAAATGCCTGAAGATAATAATATGTCTATTATTCTTGGTAGACCTTTTTCTTAACACTTCAGGGGCTGTTATTGATTGCAATCAAGGAAAAGTAACTTTTAATGTTAATGATAAAGAGAACATGGTTTATTTTCCCAAGAAGATTGATAAGAAATATGGTCTAAATTCAACTGAAAACATTGAGACCATCAAGATTGGAGAATTCTATTTTCCTATTCCAATGCCATGGAAATAATACAAAATTGTCATGATTGGGACTATGTCCATCAGAGTTGAGGTAACATAATCATTTAGTGAAATGCAAAGTTTTTCTTCATGTAAAATTGTTCTGTTAACAAGACTTGATCAACCTTGTTAACAAAGTGATTTTGAATAAAGAAAACAATGTTTTCACTATGTTTTCACCATGTTTACTTTTGTTCACGCATGTTTTCACCATCCCCAATTATGTTTTCACTATGTTTTCCTATGTTTCCGCTGGTTATTTGCATATTAGAGTGTCTTAAAACTTGTGTAGCTTTGGTTTTGAACTTTTTTCCATCGTTCTAGAATTGTTTTTGTAAGGTCCCCCAGAACCACTGTTCAAGGACACCTCCGATATGCATACATTCACGATCCCAGATCACACCAGTCGTGAACAACATATCAAGTTGGTACACAGATACAATATCCATTACACGATTACACACAACACTTACAAAAGGGACATGGTCACATGACCAAGTCTAACACAACTGCCACGCAGGGCAAACTCACAACACACATAGCGGAAGACTAACACACACAAACGTAGTAGAGCCCAAGTCACGCCTTAACCTACAGGATGCTGACCGGAAGACGATCCTAGTTCGCAAAGCCATCAGCTCCGTACTCCTCTTCGTAGATCTCCTTCTGTGACTCCTTCTCGAAGCCTGGCAAGTAAATACCAGGGACGAAACCAATATGAGTACATTTTAATGTACTAAGCAAGACACCCATCATGTAGCTTACCCAAGATACAAGTATGCTTATATAGTGGAATAGGTAGGCTATACATAGGGTTCACTATCCATGATATATGAAAGATACATCATAGTTGATTTTGAAATTCTCTGTATCTTCGTTGAAGAAGATACTTCAAAAGAAAATAATATAGTTTTATTTCTCTTGTAGATATCACCTGTACAAGAGGTTTTGTAAAACTTTTTTAAAAGAAAGTTTTCTCTTTGCAAAACTTCTTGGAATCAACTTCCAGTTTTTGTTTAGAAAAGAAATATTTTCTTTGCAAAACTTCTTGTATAAAAACTTCTGGTTTTCATCAACGATACCTCCACGGTACAAGATTTCCTCCTTTCAATACTTCATGAGTCCAACACCTTTTGAAAACTCCTTTTTGAAAACATTGACACAATGCTAGCTACATGGCCATTCAACTGTCCATATCCGAGGACGCGGCTATTCCGAAATAGTTCTACTCTGCAGAGGTGTACACAATCCACCAGATCCAGTACATCCGCCGTGAACAACCACGGACTGTAACAACAGTATGTAAACATCAGATAACTGATCCTAACCATCCACTATGTCCAAGCTAGTACATGTCTATCTCTTCAGTTGAGTGCAATCTCCCCGGCAGCAGGTCCCACCCCGCCAAGACAGGAGACTCAACTGTTGCGACCGGAGGGACAAAAGATGTTGTGCAAATTTCTCGTTTCGAGCATGTACGACTAAATATAGAACACATGCCTATGGTTTACCTATTACTTGGATGCTTTATCATTATTTATCTGCAATTGCCCATGTTTTGATCATTATATGAATTATCTCATCCATGCAACGCCCGTTCATTCATCCATATGCCTACAGTATTTTAATCCTGTTGTCTACTACAATTATTGTTGCTATCTTCATTTCATTCCTGCTATTATTTCATTACTGCTACTGCTATAAAATTGTTGCTACTGATAAACTGTTAGGAGCAAGTCTATTTCCAGGTGCAGCTGAACTGACAATTCATTTGTTAAGGCTTATAATTATTCTTTGGCTCCCCTTGCACCGAATCAATAAATTTGGGTTTTAATTCCCTCGAAGACCGCTGCGATCCCCTATACTTGTGGGTCATCAGCCGGCACCGTTGGAAGGAGCCCGGTAGGCGGCTCGAGCTTGTCGCCTTCGAGGTCGTTGTTCCCCATGGACGGCACGGCCACGCCGCGGTCCCATCCAAAGTTCTGTCCGAGCCCCAGCCTCTCCCCAACTTCAACGAGCCCGGTGGCTATGGTGGCTACTTCTACGACTATGGCAACAGCTACGACGGGTACGGTGGTGGCTACGGCAAGTTCGACCGAAACACCGTCTTGTCGACTGGGACGAGCCTCGACCTCAACGAGGCATACGAGGCATCCCGGGGCATGCATCGGGAGAGCGCTATGTCTGTCCATCCCCAGTCCAGCCATAGCCAGTATTTCGATGTCGGCACACGGATGACCCACAACTATAGGGGTGTATTGTAGTACTTTCGATAAATAAGAGTGTCGAACCCAACGAGGAGCAGAAGGTGTTGACAAGAAGATTGGATAGAGGATTCACTGTAAACAATAGCAAACAGGGTTTTGGTGGTTTTTGATATAGCAGATAAATAAAGTGTGAGTAAATAAAAGAAAGTATTAATAATTGCAGCAAGTGGCTCAATCCTTTTTAGAGCAAAGGACAAGCCGGTTGTTTTACTTATGATTACCAAACGTTCTCGAGGACACATGGCAACTTCGTCAAGCGCTTTCATTTCATACAGTTGATTAATATTTATTGTTTTGATAGGTGTTGTGTGGGTGAACCTATGCTAATGCACCGCCAAACTAGGACTACTACATACTTGTGATTATACCCCTTGCAAGCATCTTCAACTACAAGAAAGGAATTAAGATAAATCTAACCACGGTCTTAAACTCTGGGATCCTACACTCCCTCGTGCATCGGTTTCCTAACGAGGGTTTAGGTTTCTGTCACAACGGGAACCCCACAATTAGTATCCAAATACACGATGCATCCCTCTAGGCCCATAAATTTGAAGCGTCATGTATTCGATGTTCACATGACACCACTAGAAGAATAGCACCACAACTTAAATATCAAACCATTAGATATTACTTCAACATAATTCCACTACTAACATCTTGACTTCTCCCATGTCCTCAAGAACTAAACGAACTACTCACAAGACATCATATGGATCATAATCAGAGGTGATATAATGATGAATAACAATCTGGTCATAAAGTGCAAAAACCGATAAATCTCGTAAGCATCAACTACTAACAAGTAATCCACACCGGGAGAGAGATCTAGTGGACTACAACAATATAGAACCCTAATTGTTACAGCGGGACGGAGATGGATGGTGAGGATGATGGTGAGCACGATGACAATGATGATCTTGATGATGCCCGGAGCGATGATGGTGACGATGGTGATGATTTCCCCTCTCCGGGATGATTTTCCCCGGTAGATTTCTCCCTGTCGGAGAGCTTTTCTTTATCTGTTGTTTTCCGCCCCAAGGAGGCGGCGGAATATTTCATCCATGGTTCTGTAGGTCTTAGGGTTCCCTCGGGATGAAGTACGCGAAAGGGGTCGGCCAGAGGTGGGCCAGGGTGGCCACACCACCCCCAGGCGCAACCAGGGGGCGCCACCTGGTGGTGTGGGACCCTGGTGGCCCCCCTATGGCTCTCCTCATGGCTGGCTCCCTCTTCTGGACTTCTAAGACGCCTCTGGTGCCCCCTTCTTCTGATCTTCAGAAATAGGGTATCTTGACGGTGCTTTTTCCATTAGATTTTTGGTCCCGGTGATTATTCTCCAGTAATTATCAAACATGAAAAATAAGATGAAATAACATAAGTAAAGCATCATAATATGAAATATATCGACGAATAACCGAAAATTATGATATGAACTAGTGATGCAAAATGGACGTATCAATTCCCCCCATGCTTGGACCTTGCTTGTCCCCAAGCAAAACTGAACTCAGTAAACATGACCACAAGTTTATGGAGTGAAGTGTCGATAAATACAATACGGACAAGAAGCATCACATTTATCAATACACATGTCATTCTAGACACCAACTTCCTCTCATGTAACTCAACTTGAAACTAGTATAGGGAGTCAAAATAAAGGTGAAAAAGGAAATCATAATTGGTTAAGGCAAACTTTGTTCTTGGTCAGAGAACAATTAATAGATTGTACTTATCTTTCGATCAGAGTCTTTATATTAGAGCTTATATTGCAGAGTTTAACATGCTCAATCATAACAGTCTCTTGCAATCGTTGATAACTTTCAAAGTGGTATTCATTAACATAACAACATTGTATTAAACAAGGAAGTATAAAAGACATGATTGAAGGAATCAACATATAAATGGTTGGATCACAACAACTCAAATGATTGCTTAAGACAGAAAGAAGTAGGTTTACTGACTCAACATGAAAGTAAAAGATAGGCCCTTCGTAGAGGGAAGCATGTATTAACCCATGTGCTAGAGCTTTTATTTGATAAACATATGGAGACCATAAAATATTTGACACTCCTCCCAACCTTTCTTACACAAACCATGCCTGCCAAATCCTCGGGTGCCTGCCAACAATCGCATACCATGGAGGAGTGTCTAAATTTTTAGGGGTAGGTGTGCATGTCTATGTCAACGAATCATCAAGCAGACGGTACATTAAGTCACAAGCCAACTAGACCTTACAAGAGAGGCTCCCTGATACGTCATAAACGTATCTATAATTTTTCATGTTCCATGTTGTTTTTATGTCTTATGCTACATGTTTTCTTTACACTATATGTCATTTTTATCGATTTCCCGGGACTAACCTATTGACAAGATGCCAAAGAGTCAGTTCCCCGTTTTCTGCTGTTTTTAGTTTCAGAAAAGTTGTTCTTGAAATATTCTCGGAATTGCAAAATTCGAATCCCAGAAGTATTGGAATTCCTGAAAGTTCCACGGAGTCCCGAAGAGGCCCAGAGGGGGGCCACACCATAGAGCAGCGCACCCCCGGCCGCGCCTGGGGGTGGTGTGGGCCCCTCAGGAATCCACCGCCATCGCCCTTTCTCCTATGTATTCCCCCCGGTACGTCAAACCTAAATATCTATAACTTTTTCCCGAGAAACACCTGAGGCCACCGTCATCGTCAACCCGAGATCGGGAGGGTTCTGGAGCTCTCCCCAGCACCCTGCCGGGAGGGGAATTCATCACCGGAGAGGTCTACACCACCATGCCTGCCTCCGGAGTGATGCGTGAGTAGTTCATCCTTGGACTACTGGTCCATAGAAGTAGCTAGATGGTTGTCCTCTCCACTCTATGCCTCATGTTTAGATCTCGTGAGATGACTCACATGATCGAGATCATCTTATCGTAATGCTACATGTTGTGTTTGCTGGGATCCGATCATTATTGAATGCTGTGTCTTTTGATTATCAATCTATCATGTTGTCTTCATGTGTATGTTATTTATGATCTTGCATGCTCTCCGTTGTTAGTACATGGTCTGGCCAAGTAAATGCTAGTGACTCCAAGAGGGAGTATTTATGCTCGATAGTGGGTTCATGCCTCCTTTGCATCTATGCTCGAGTGACAGAAACGTGACAGATGGAGGATGTGTTGTTGCCATTAGGGAGAAAACAACGATTTTTTACTTTGTTTACATTGTTTACATTACACACTTTTCTTACTGCGATAATCTGTTGCTGGCAAGATAATACCCAACGTTTGTTTGGATGATATTCGGAGGGTGGGTTATTAGTCATAGATGAAGTTGGATGATGATTTATGTATTTTGTTGTAATTTCCGCATGAATCTCATAGTAATCTTTATGTCATGCATGTTTCTTTATTTGTCAATTGCCCAGTTGTAGTTTGTTCACCACGCATGTTAGATATCTTTTATGGAGAGACACCTCTAGTGAACTATGGACGCCGGTCCATTTTCTCATACTGGTAATACACACACTGCTTCCACTGTTTTTACACCGCCTCCACTGTTTTCACACTTCTACTGTTGTTTTCATATTGTTCTCATATTATTTTCCACACCATACGTTTAACCTCTTTGTGTACAGCAAAACCGGTGAGATTAACAACCTCACTGCTTCGTTGGGGCAAAGTGAACTGATTGTGTTGTGTAGGTTCCACGTTGCTGCTGAATCGGTAGTGCGCCATGCCATCTCAGCTGCATCAACCTTCAGAAGTTGCTTGTCCTCCTACTTGTCGATTCAACCTTGGTTTCTTTTCTGAGGGAAAACTTGTCGCTGCACTCTTCACAACCTTTCTCTTGGGGTTTACCAACGGCAGCCATCACTCTCATTGAAGGACACTACTGGGGTAGTAGATCATCCTCTTCTTCTTTGTTTACACAATTATGCTTTGGCTGATAAATCAGGGGGCAAAAAGAGTGAAGAGAATTATAGTAATTAAGTTTGGGGCTGGGAACCCCGATGCCAGCTCTTCTAGCAGTTGGATAAGTGGATGTGCCACTAGTCCAGGTGTGTAAAGTCCAATCAACGAGTAAAATAAGACCGTCTACCTACGTCCTCATGAGCTAAAACAGGAGCAGAAAATAGGTATAATAGTTTTGAAGATTTAAAGGTATCACACAAGAAATTTACTTGGAGTGGCGGTGAAATACCAGATATAGGTAGGTATGGTGGAAAAAAATGGCAACGTTTTGGGGCTCAAGGTTTGGATGCACGAGAAGCATTCCCTCTCAGTACAGGTTTTTGGCTAGCAAGGTTGGGTAGCAAGCACAAGAGTTGAGGGAAAACAAGCAAATATACATGTTATAGAAACAATCATGCAATCTTCCTTGGAAGTACAAATGGTCTTAACTTGAGAATACTAAGCTTATGAGCCAACAATAAATAAAAAATCATGGAACAATATATCTACATGCATCTCCCTCTTTTCTACTTAATCCTCAAAGTATTGTTGGTACTGACAAATGCTAAGTTTGCCAAAACCAAATAAATTAACTTGATGCTCCCATATTGATACCAATACTAACAACAAGATCAACCATATAACAGAAATTGCAAACTAAAATAAAGTGCATAGAAGGTAAATGATGAAACTTCTCATTAATATTCCATAACGTCAACTCACATCAATGGATACATCGATAACCACTAAAAGAGAGATACTTCCATACTGCAAACCATCCTATATGATAACTTCTCTACTCATCATATGACTCCACTAAAAGGTAAAAAAGGTGAAAGATAAGGGTGTGATACCGGGGCACTCCCCCAAGCTTGGAACAAGCCAAGGGGATGCCAATACCAATGAAGAATTACTTCTTCGGTGGTGATGGTGAACTCTTCTCAATAAGCTTATCAATTGACTCCTTCAACTCATCAATCACATAGGTGAGTGAATGTATCAGCTCTGTATTGTGCTCAATGCGGTCCTCGAACTTTTCCAACGGTGAGTCCCAGCTCTTGGAATTATTCCCCCACACTTCTTTAGATCGGGGGTTTCCTCTCCTACGTGGTTAGAACGATCCATATCCCAGCAAGAAGGCAACTCTGCCTCCGGTACCCTCTTAAATTTATGCTAATGGATTAAAGTATGAAAGGGTTTTTGATGCCTGAAGGTGGTGTCCTTGAGGCTAAAAGTGACGTGGAACCTTCCCTCAAGTGCTCATCAGTGCCCCTTGCTTGAACTTGAAGGTTTTTGCTACCACTCCAATGCTTGTGATGGTGGCACGAGGGTACACGCGCGGGTCTTCTTCTACATCTTCTTCAGCTCCACTTTCGATCTCCTCCTCCGGCTTAGGGTCTTGGAGATCATCTTCCATAGGCTCCTTCCCCTTGTTGTTGTTGGCGGAGGCCATGGTGCTTCTAAAACTGAAAACGTATCCTGCCAGAAACATGTCAAAATGAAAACACAACGAGAAAACGATATATGGACCTCGAGGGGTCCAGGGGATTATATAGCAAAAATCTACGTAACAAAAGGAAGGTGTAGTGCGAAAACGGGTCGGAAAGGGGCTCCGGGGCCTCCACACCATAGGGTGGCGCGGCCAGGGGTGGGCCCGCCCCCCCAGGTGGTGTAGTGCCCTCGGGCACCGACTCCTACCCTTCTTCAGATCAACATTTTTCATATTTTCCATAAACGACAAAAATATAAGTTGGAAAGTATTACGCGAACCTTTTCTTAACATAACGGTTTCCTATTTGAAAACGGACTCTGTAGTTTCTGGAATCTTCTTTTTAATAAACTTCTCTGGAGTCACCACTTGAATAGTATCAACATCTTCATCATAAGAATCTCCGGAAATATAATGTTTGAGTCTTTGCCCATTCACCACTTGTGTAGCGTTATCTTTTGGGATATTTAAGTCTATGCCCCCGGTTTCTTAGTTGTGCTCACTTTTCCCCATTTGTTAACTTTTTTCCCACTTTTCCTCGTGTCTCTAAAATTTTGCTTTCAAAATTTTCTTACTTTTGCCGCTGAAAAGTTGCTCAAAACCATGACGAAATGAGCGATTGGGGAAAAGTGAGCAAAACTAAGAAACTGGGGGCACAGACTTAAATATCCGTTATCTTTAAGGGAAGCATTTTTTATTGCACCGGAATGATACACTTATTCGATAACATAAGGCCCTTCCCCATCTGGAGAGTAATTTTTCCTGCAAAAAATCTGAGACGAGACCTATACAATAGAACTTTCTCACCAACATGAAACTCTCCTTTAAGAATTATCCTATTATGCCATTGTTTAACTTTCTCCTTAAAGAGTCTAGCATTTTCATAGGCTTCACTTCTCCATTCATCTAAAGAACTCATGTCAAGCATTTTTTTTCTTACCAGCAAGTTTAAAATCTCTATTTAGTTCTCTCGCTTCCCAATTAGCTTTGTGTTCTAATTCTAAAGCCAAGTGAAAAGCTTTTCCATAAACCATTTTATAAGGAGACATGCCCATATGATTTCTATAATGTTCTATAAGCCCATAAAGCATCATTCAACTTACCAGACCAATTTTTCCTAGATTTATTAACGGTCTTTTGCAAGATAGATTTAATTTCTCTAGTTGATAATTCTACTTGCCCACTGGTTTGAGGATGATAAGATGAGACAATTCTATGATTAACACCATATTTAGCAAGGGTTTTTCTAAAACCACCATGAATAAAGTGATTCCCTCCATCAGTCATAAGATATCTAGGCACACCAAACAAAGGGAAAATAACATCATTAAACATTTTTAAAGAGGTCTCACCATCAATACTCTTTATAGGTATAGCTTCTACCCACTTAGTAACATAATCAATGGCAAAAAGAATATGAGTATACCCATTTGAAGGAGGAAACAGACCCATAAAGTCAATTCCCCAACAGTCAAAAGGTTCAATAACAAGAGAATAACTCATAGCAATTTCATTATGTCTAGAAATTTTACCAACTCTTTGTCATTCATCACAAGATAAAACAAACTTTCGTGCATCTTTAAAGATAGTAGGCCAATAGAAACCTGATTGTAGAACCTTCTATGCGGTTCTATCTCCAGTGTGATGCCCTCCATAAGCATTACCATGGCACTTTCTCAATATCTCTCATTGTTCATGTTATCGAACACATCTTCGCATAATACCATCTACCCCTTCTTTATATAAGTGCGGGTCATCCCAAAAATAATGACTCAAATCATAAAAGAATTTTCTTCTTTGTTGAGCTGTAAATGTTGGAGGCAAATACTTGGAAACAATTAAGTTAGCATAATCTGCATACCAAGGACTATCTTGGGAGTTTACTTTTATTGTGGGCAGCTGTTCATTTGGAAAACTATCATTAACATGAATAGGGTCATAAGCAATGTTTTCCAATCTAGACAAGTTATCAGCAACTGGATTTTTAGCACCCTTCCTATCCATAATATGCAAATAAACTCTTGTAAAAGCAGCAACCATCTAATAAGCCTAGGCTTAGAATCTTTCTTTTCCATAAGTTATCTAATAGCAGCATGATTAGTGCGAATAGTAACTTTTGAATAAAAAATATAAGGTCTAAACTTATCACAAGCAAAAACTACAGCTAGGAACTCTTTTTTAGTGGTAGCATAATTCTTTTGAGCAGCATCAAGAGTCTTACTAGCATAATGAATAACATTCAATTTCTTATCTATTCGTTGTCCAAGAACAACACCTACAACAAAATCACTAGCATCACACATAATTTCAAAAGGAAAATTCTAGCCAGGTGGTTGAACAATAGGACAAATAGTTAAATCCTTCTTTAAAGTTTAAAAAGCTTCCTTACAATCATCATCAAAAACAAAAGGTGCGTATTTTTTAAGGAGATTAGTAAGAGGATTTGATATTTCAGAGAAATCTTTAATAAACCTCCTATAAAATCCAACATGGCCAAGAACACTATGAATACCTTTAACATCCCTAGGGTAGGGAATTTTCTCTATTTCTTCCACTTTAGCTCTGTCAACTTCAATACCTCTTTCAGAAATTTTATGCCCAAGAACAATTCCTTCATTTACCAGAAAGTGGCATTTCTCCCAATTAAGAACAAGATTAGTTTCCTCACACCTCTGCAAAACTTTATCAAGATTATGCAAGCAGTTATCAAAAGAAGTTCCATAGAAGGAGAAATCATACATGAATAGTTCCACAATTTCCTCACAAAAACCATGAAAAATAGCAGACATGCATCTTTGAAACGTAGGAGGAGCATTACACAAACATAAAGGCATACATCTATAAGCATAAGTTCCATAAGGACAACAAAGGTTGTTTTCTCTTGATATTGTGCCCTAACAACAATTTGAGAAAACCTAGAATACCCATCAAGAGAGCAAAAATGAGTTTTCTTAGACAACCTCTCTAACATTTGATCAATAAAAGATAAAGGGTAATGATCTTTCTTGGTAACCTTGTTAACTTTCCTAAAATCAATGCACATCCTATAACCAACTACTACTCTTTGAGGAATAAGCACATTACTTTCATTAGGCACAACAATCATTCCTCCTTTCTTAGGAACACAATGCACATGGCTTACACATCTACTATCAGCAATAGGATAAATAATACCAGCATCAAGGAGTTTTAATACCTCATTTCTTACCACTTCCTTCATCTTAGGAATTAAACGACGTTGATGTTCAACTACTGGCTTTGCATCGGGTTCTATATTAATAACATGTTGACATATAGTAGGGGAAATCCCTTTCAAATCATCAAGAGTATATCCAATAGCTCCACGGTGTTTCTTCAATATCTCCAATAACCTTTCCTCTTCTTTACCTGAAAGTTTAGAGCAAATAATAACATGATATGTCTTCTTATCACTAATATAAGCATATTTAAGATCATCAGGTAGAGGTTTTTAATCAAAAACAGGATCCTCCATGGGTGTTAATGTGGTACCCAAGTCTTCCACAGGTAAATTGTGTTTCAGTATCAGTGGTTGACGAAGAAGAATATCGTCAATATCATTTCTTTCTTCCATAAAGACCTCACTTTCATGGTCCTCCATGTATTGCTGCAAAGCATTGTTAGGAGCAAGAGCAGTAGAGGCAAGTTGTTCAACTCTAAAGTCCTCATTAGGCAATTCAGATTCATAAGGAGCTCTAGAAAATTTGGAAAAATTAAACTCATAAGATTTTCCATCAAATTTAGTTAATATTTTATCCTTCTTACAATCTATAACAGCACCACAAGTGTTCAAAAAAGGTCTACCAAAAATGATAGGACAAGTTTTACTAGCAGATGTACCTAGTACTAGAAAATCAGCAGGATATTTAGTTTTACCACATAAAACTTCCACATATCCAACAATCCAATCAGAAAGATAGTTTCTCTATTGGCAAGCTAAATAACCACATCAACATCTTCAAGTTCACAAGAACCAATTTCATGCATTATTTCTTTATAAAGCTCATAAGGAATAGCAGTAGAAATTGCACCAGTATCACACAAACCATAGTAGCAACAGAAAGAACGGGAACACTAGTTTTCTTAGATCTACTAGGATGTGAAACAATATTAGAAGCATCCTCGCAGAAAATAATGTGTCTATCCTCTACATTTTCAGAGACAATATCTTTTACTATAGCCACTCTAGGTTCAAAAGTTATTTGCTCATCAAGTTCTATAGTTTTCTTTGTACTTTTGTTAACCACACTAGCTATGATAGAATGTTCCTTTACCTTGTCAGGGAAAGGCATTTTCTCAATACAAGGTTCAGGCACAGCAGAATTAACAACATGCACTTCTATATTTCTAGCAGGAACAATATCTTTATAAGGTGCACGGTACATGCTGAACTCATTTTTGGGGATATCAATATAGGAGGCAAAGGCCTTAAAACAATTTGCAAAGATTTGAGAGTCAAGACAACAAACAACACTAACATTATAGAAATCATCGGTTCCCATAAAAGCCTTAATGCATTCATAATCGTAATTTATACCTGACTTTTTTCCCTTGTCATTCTCCCATCCTTCAGTGTTTTCTTGAATACGATCAAGAAGATCTCATTTAGCTTCTTTCTTCATACGTGTTAATGATCCAGAACAGGAAGTATCCCATAAATCCTTATCATGAAGAGAAAGCCTTGCATAAAAATTATTGATAACAATATTATTAGGGAGTTCATAAACGGGACTTTTGAGCATTAATAACTTCAATCTCCCCCAAGCTTGGGCAATACTCTCTGCATCATGAGGCCAGGAATTATATATTTGATTCTGATCTTTATGAATCTCACTGGGAGGATAAAATTTAGAATAAAAGAGAAGTACAATTTCCTCCCATCCAATAGATTGACCATTCTTCAGCATTTTAAACCATTTTGTAACTCTACTCTTTAGTGATAAAGAGAATAATTTCCTCTTAACTTGGTCCATTGTAATACCTGCACACCTGAATAACTCGCATAGTTCATGTATAGAGAGTAAATGATCACTAGGATGGGCAGTTCCATCTCCAAAATAGCAGTTATCCATAACACGTTCAACAATTTTCATAGATATTTTAAAAGGATCCAATTAAGCAGACAACGGGTCATCTACTACATTAGCAGTAGTAGCAGTATTCTTAAACTGAGAACCAAGAGGATTCTCCATAATAAAATAAAGAACTAGCCAGAAATAAAAACAACACTCACAGTAAAAGTTTCTCTTACCAATAGCGCTTTACTCCCCGGCAACGACGCCACAAAATAGTCTTGATGACCCACAAGTATAGGGGGTATATCGTAGTATTTTTGATAAATAAGAGTGTCGAACCCAACGAGTAGCATAAGGTGTTGACAACCAGGTTGGATAGAGGATTCACTGTAAACACTAGCAAACTGGCCCAAACATCGTAGTGTTATAATATTTGGATATATAAACACTCGGGGTTAGCCTCTCAAAGAATATTCCGTTGTATCTGCCAAGTTAAAGAGTATCCATCCAAAACCTGAAAAGAAGAATGCAGTACTCCTGCAAGTCAGTTGGTGGTTTGCATGGATATAAACAAGCCAGCGACTGCGCTTTTGTCCCATGCGCATTGTTTTTTTTCTAATCATGCATGTCCTTATCTAATCTGATAGCTCATCCGAATCAAGGTTAATCCCCCCCCCCCCCCGCCGCGCAAATCTCCCTGGATAACGAGTTCCACGATCCAGCCAGCAAATTAAGCAAATTGCCTCTCATAGGTACGCGATCCCATCGTCTCGATTCGCAGCTCACGTCGTACGCGCCAAACGGCAGAGGAATCTCCCACTATAAACGGATTAGGTTTCCTAACGGGGGTTTAGGTTTCTGTCACAACGGCAACCCCACAATTAGTATCCAAATACACGATGCATCCCTCTAGGCCCATAAAGTTGAAGCGTCATGTATTCAACGTTCACATGACACCACTAGAAGAATAGCACCACAACTTAAATATCAAACCATTAGATATTACTTCAACATAATTCCACTACTAACATCTTGACTTCTCCCATGTCCTCAAGAACTAAACGAACTACTCACAAGACATCATATGGATCATAATCAGAGGTGATATGATGATGAATAACAATATGGTCATAAAGTGCAAACACCGATAAATCTCGTAAGCATCAACTACTAACAAGTAATCCACACCGGGAGAGAGATCTAGTGGACTACAACAATATAGAACCCTAATTGTTACAGCAGGACGGAGATGGATGGTGAGGATGATGGTGCTCATGGTGAGGACGATGACGATGATGATCTTGATGATGCCCGGAGCTATGACGATGACGATGGCGATGATTTCCCCTCTACAGGGAGGAATTTCTCCGGGAGATTTCTCCATGCCTGAGAGCTTTTCTCTCACTATTGTTTTCTGCCCCGAGGAGGCGGAGGAATATTTCCTTGATGGTTCTGTAGGTCTTAGGGTTCCCTCGGGATGAAGTACGCGAAAGGGGCCGGCCAGAGGTGGGCCAGGGTGGCCACTCCACCCCAAGGCGCAGCCAAGGGGGAGGGGCGCCACTTCGTGGTGTGGGCCCCTGGTGGCCCCCTCCGTCTATCCTCGTGGGTGGCTCCCTCTTTTGGACTTCTAAGACTCCTCCGATGCCCCCTTGTTTTTCTGATCTTCAGAAATAGGGTATCTTGACGGTGCTTTTTTCCATCAGATTTCTGGCCCTGGTGATTATTCTTCAATAATTATCAAACATGCAAAATAAGATGAAATAACATAAATAATGCATCATAATATGAAATATATCGATGAATAACATAAAATTATGATATAAAATAGTGATGCAAAATGGACGTATCACCCACACAACCTGTTTGACGTCGGTCCCCTCAACCTTTTCGGCGACCAGGCGCCCTCTGGCAACTACAACGGCAGTAAGGTACGGCCCAGCGATGTCGCGACAACTTTCTCGATTGTTTTGGCGCCTTCCCGCCATGTTCATTATTTGCCCTCCGTTGGTGTAGATGCAAGACAGTGACGGGAGCGCCATTGTCGACGAGGAGCAAGATGTCGAGGACGCCGGTGACGATGGTGATGACCAAGATGCGGAAGAAGGCGCCAAGGATGGGAAGAAGAAGAAGAAGAAGAAGAAGAAGAAGAAGAAGAAGAAGAAGCGAAGAAGAAGAAGAGTGGAAGCCGTGGCATCACATGGACCGTCATGGAGGACGAGTGCTTGATTGACTCGTGGAGTGTCATCATCCAAGATGTGACCACCAGAGCGAACCAAACAAGTGACTCCTATTGGAAGCGGACCATGTCAGAGTTCGATGAGCACAAGTATCACAAGGACTGCGTGGACTACAATATGAATCGCAATCAAAATGCGCTATCGCATGGATGGTTGTCTATCCAAAAATTGGTGAACAAGTTTCAAGGATGCATTGAGAACATTCAAGCGAGGCCGGAGAGGGGCAAGAATGCAAGCGACCAAGTAAGTTTGTGTGTCTCATCTTGTCCTATGCTATGAGAACATCCATGCATATTGTCTAATATCTTGTATTTTCGTGTTGCTAACTTGTTGATGCTCTTACCTTGTTCATGGCGCTCAACGATGACAAGGGCTTTGTGCTCCTACATTGCTTCGGCAAGCTCCAAAACAATGAGACATGGAAGAAACTAAGACCGCGGAAGAAGCAAAACCTGATGATACTCAAATCGATGAGGTGGCGACGAACTCGGAAAAGCCAATTGGAAACAAGAAAGCCAAGACGGCCATTCCGGCGACAGCAAGCTCGGAGCGAGTGCATGCCGCCATTGGCAAGGTCATGGGCAATGTTTGCAAGAACTCGGCCGAGAGGCGTGCCTCCACCGAGGCCAAGTGGGCGGAATTCTCTAAGATGATGGACAAGAAGATTAAGATCAAGCCCAGCAAGGCCGAGGCTAAGAAGAGGTAAGGGGACTTCATGTGGGTAAAATTGAACTGACTTATAAAAGTTGGACCGAGGGAGTAGTAGGATTAGCCCGGTGCCGGAGCGGGGCTACTGACTAGGTAAGCTCCATGTAAGCTTGTAGCCTGTAGGGGTGCCCGTGCCAACTCGCCCTACATGCATATATATAACGCACGAAGAATTCCTCTGGCTGCCATGCCTCGATCGCCGCCGGCGACACGACAAGAGCCCCGTGCAGGGTGCACACTGCCGCAAGGTTTGTAGATTCACATTGGGAGAACGACGTGGACGATCGATAATTGTGTGCATGCACGCGGCTAACGCACAAAGCAGGGAGATGCCATTCCATTTCTGAGGCTGTTTTCCGCCAGTGGCATGGGCGCCGTACCAGATTAAACAGGTTAATGTTGCCAAAAAAAATGATTGTCGTTTGGGTTTGGCGCACCGTATTTAACTCCCAGGTAGCTAGAGCTCATCTGCTCTAGCTCGCTAGCTCACGATCCGACCCTACGTCCACACACAGACAATGATACACCCACTTGGGTATACACGTCGCTGGCAAGTGGCTAGATCTGTGAGGCCTGATTTACTTTGAGTGTGTTCTATGGATCCTAAAAATACTCACTAGTATGTTACTACTCTCGTTTTGGAGGGGATAGTCCCACAAATATCCAACCAACCACCTTAGGACTTGTTTACTTCTAGTGTATTTGAATTGTATTTTAGTGATTAGAGGAGAATATTCCGGCTCCCGATAAATCCTTCCTGGTCCGTTTACTACTTCGGTTTTAGAGGGGATAATCCCAGAAATACCCCCACCAACCATCTCATTTTTACCTAGTTTAAAAACTCTATCCATGCTAGTTTATTATGGGGGAAGGGTGTTTGTGCGGATTTAAGGAGATTAGGTGAAAACAAAAATCTCACCAAATTCCCTCTGATCCCCGATCCCCTAGGGGATAAAAATACACTGAGAGTAAACAAGGCCTCACTTTTTCCTAGATTGAAATTTTGAGAGGATTTGTGGGGATTCGGTGATTACCAAATCCCATCCCAACCCCAATCCTTAAGGTTGAAAATACGCTTATACTAAACAAGACCTGAGGGGGCCCACTCGCTGCAAGCAGCTATAGAACAAGATCAACAAGCATCTTTCTCGATCACATTTAATTCTTGGGCGGCCGCGCGCGTCATGAATCGTCTTGACGACAACGACTCCTTCTTGGACGCGATCATGTCGCTCCGGAGGGAGGAGGTGCTGGAGCCGGCACCGGTGAGGGCACCGTGGCAGTCCTTCGCCGGTGGGTGGCATGATGGCGAGCGACCTCCACTTCTATCAGGTGCTTGACAAAATGCTTATAAGAGACACTGGTAGAAAATAGGCCTATAGTCCCGGTTCGCCAGGTCCAGTAGTCCCGGCCGCGCAACCGGGACTAGCTATGCGCGACTAAAGACCCCCCCTATAGTCGCACTGCTTACGAACCGGGACTAAAGGCCCGTCCACGTGGGCGCCAGTAGTCCGTCGCGGCGGAGGACCTTTAGTCCCGGTTCTTGTGGCTAACCGGGACTGAAAACCGGTGCAGGTTTAGGGTTTTAGGCCCCCTAAATCTGGTTTCTTTTTAATTTGTTTTGTTTTATTTCTTTTATATTTTATTTTGTGTTTTATTTTAATTTTGATGAAGTTTCAGTACACATATATATATTTTTTTACGCTACTATATACATGCATATATATATATGAAATTTCAAACAAGGAGAATTCAATAGAAATATATAATATATATTCAATATCGGGTGACCATATACAATCTCGAACAAGTTTCCATATTACACAATTAAGATGGATGACCATACACAAATTCGAACAAGTTTCAAAGTACTCGGGGCTGATGCGTATAATAGTCATCGTCGGTGGACGCATGGTGTTCTCCTTTGGAATCGATGACATGCCTAAGGAAAAATCCTGCTATTTCCTCTTGAATTGGTCGGAAGCGAGCTTCTGGAGTAAGCGCCCTCCGCAAGTTATTGAGACTCCTCCGCGTGGTCTCGTCCTTCTTCCTCTCAGAGATTTCTTTCCGTATGTTCTCACAGACATAGTATCCACATAGACCGGTCCCCGGTGGCTGCTTATCGACACTTTTGACCACATTTTTAAATTCTAGCTGATGTTTGAATCCACCGACATGTTCATGTGAGAACCGTCTCCAAACTCTACATTGCAAATAAAATTAAATGAACATGGGAGTTATTAGCTACTGCATATTAGGAAATGAACAAAAGAGATCGATCGATATAGAGCGGAAATGATTGAAAATAATTACCTTTGCATCATTTTTCTCATGTCGACCCAAAGATTTGTATCTGAATTCATAGAGTCAATGATAAAAACTGTGGAGGTGTGAATTTCAATTTTTAGCAGAATCCAGTGGAACCTGCGGACACGTTACATGCACAGTCATGCATAACTTATCGATTAGACATACCATGCATGGAGTAAACAAAAGAGAATGGGCAAAAGAGAGAAACACTCACCCAAAATGGTAAGGAAATAGAATCTGACTTTTGAATTCATGCTTTTTAAGAAAATTGTACAAGTCTTTCTCCACGTCTTTGGGGTGATGCTCTAACATAGTTCCATTAATGATTTGTGGGTCAATGAACCCAACATCATGGATGAGTCTTATTTTGCATTCCCAAATCTTCAATCTGCATAATAGCGTACGCAACAATATAGTTAGGACTATATATATATATATATATATATATATATATATATATATATATATATATATATATAGTGTAGGCAATGAAGAACGAGATGAGGTAGAAATAAATCACTTACAGAACGTAGCAACTCAGGATAGATTTGCCGAGCTCGCGCAGATTGAACAGCTGGAACAATTAACTCATCTCAACTTGTACAGAGTACTTTTTGGTGTGATGCTCCTTTGTAACATCCACATACATAAATTCTTTATCGGTCCATGATATGAATTGTTTGTACCAACGTAGCAGACTTTGCATTAGTGGTGGTAGATCCTTTTCCTGCGTAGGCTCGACGAGAGGCCCTTTCTTCTGATATTGTAATGCTACCTCAGCCATTGGCGCATCGTCCAGGCCTAAAAAGAGACGAAGAGACATACCGGCCTCGGACGCATTTTCCATGGCAGTAGCTACAGTCAATCCCATTGCTGCCACAGCTCTTATGACCTCGGGGTCCTGTTCCGGACCGGCTTTCACTATGAGCGGGGGGATCGATTGTTTACTCTGCATCCCGAGCTGGTCAACTTGTTTCCCGCTTTTTTTTCTTTTTGCTTTCTCCTCCTCCAATATTTTTGCTTGCTTACGAAGTTCAATATCATAGTCTTTAGGCAAATTCTTCTCGGCTTGGGACGGTGTCGACAAAAAACCCGTAGCCCACTTGTCTACAATCGGAGGGAATACTTCCTTGGGCCCAGGCTCCTTTAGCGCCTTCTGACAGGCCTTCCATTTCTCAACGTCAGCCTTCACGGCCAATTTGGTTTCAGCATCACTAAGTTCCCAAGGCCTTGGGGGGATAAGCTTCAGTGATGGCTCCGGTACCCGTGTGGTCTTAGGTACATAAGGCTTCGGGTTAATAGTCCAAGAGCAGGTTCCCTTGCTGTCCGCCTGCTTCTGTTTCTTCGCTGGAGGAGGAATGGGGGGCGACGTCTGCTTATCCTCCGGAGGAGGAATGGGGGGCGACGACTGCTTATCCTCCGGAGGAGGAATGGGGGGCGACGGATGCTTAACCGCCGGAGGAGGAATGGGGGTTGACGGCTGCTTACCCGCCGGAGATTGTGGATCGGGGGACGGCGTCGAATGGCGTGAAGGAGGCGTAGGTGAACCAGCACCAGCACCACCACCACCACCAGCACCTGCACCATCGGAGGGGGGTGGACTTGTTAGCCTTGGCGTCTCGCCTGGAAACACTATGTACTTTTTTTCCAACAGAATGAACTGGCGCTTGACATCTCCAAGTCTTCTCTCCCCTTCGGGTGTAGCTATGTCAATCTCCAGGTCCTCAAACCCTTGGACTATGTCTTCCACCGTGACACGAGCATAGCCATATGGAATGGGGTTGTTGTGATGGAGTGCTCCAGGTGTATAGGGTAAAGCACTGCCTGTAGCTACCTTCATGGAAATGTTCCCCACGGGATAATGCAGATCACATTCTTTCATCTCCTTTACATCATCCACGGGGTAGTGAGGCTCCGGTGCACGACTCTCGGTCATCGGTGCATTAGCACCTGCAGGCGGGGCCTCCGTGGAAGCCACGCTGCTTCTCCGCTGATCCGCTGCATGTTCTTCATGCGGCCCTGCAGCCGCCGCTGTTTTTTTCTCAACTATTCCCGCCACGGTCTGCTTCAACTCACTAACTTCCGTTGCAAGCTTCGACAGAAGATCTGCAGCTTCGACAGAAGCCCGGTCCATATTTCTCTTACGGCTTCTGTAACAGTACGGGTCACCCTCCTGGGAAAACCCTACTTTCCACGGCAATCTGCCTTTGCCTCGTATATGTCCTCCGTGTTCAGGATTCCCGAGGGCATGGGTCAGTTGGTCTCTCTCTCTGTTGAACGTGATCCAGCCCTGTTGAGCTTTGGTCATTGCGTCAACAAGGTCTTTTGTGGGAGCAAACGTTTTCTGCCGATTAACACACGCCCCTGTCTCCGGGTCTAGCGATCCCCCATGCCCGTACCACCACATTTTGGCTCTTTCGTCCCATCCCTCTATACCTAGAGGGATTCCTCTTGCCCTCAGGCCGTCCTCCATCGCCTGCCACTTAGGCGCCGAAACGCGGTATCCTCCTGGCCCCATAACATGATGGTACTGTTTCTTATCCGCATTAGCCTTATTTTTTTTCGACATTTCCTTGAAATGCTCCAATTTCTTCTGCGTCACAAATTCTGTCCAATCATCTCTCAGTTTCTCATGTTGTCCAGTGAAAAGCGGAGTCTTGCCCTTGCTGACATATTCACGGAACAATTTTTTCTTGAAGTTCCGGAATGCTTCGGCCATCTTCTGAAGAGCGAACTCTTTGACTAGCCTCCTCCTCTGACGTCCACCCGGAACCTCCTCACCGAATTCATCTTTTTTGTGGTATTCCGGAGGTAGAATGAAATGTACCATAAGCTTTCTGAACATCTCCTTTTTCGTTCTCTTGTGGACATAACTGAAACCAAGACGTGCTTTCTTTGGCTCCTTCCATTCCTGGACGGTGATCGAGACAGTGTCTCTAACAATGACTCCGCATTGGTTGATAAACTTTGTGGTGTCCTGTAGGGGCTTGCCGGTTACACCGACTGATTCGATGGTATATATTTCGGAATCTTTCATCGCCTTGGATTTGCCACGCGTTGTCGTACTCGATCCGGCCGAGGGCTAAAATAAGAAAGAGAGTCGCGCGCGTTAGTGCATATGTATTCACATTTCAGTAAGTTTGTATCACGAGAGGCTCAATGTATATATATATATATATATATATATATATATATATATATACACCTCGCCGGAGGTGGTTGTTCTTTGCAACTGGAGATCGTCGTTTGTCGATGGTTGACCTCCGTCATCAATGTCCATTCCTTCACCTCCCTTATCATCCACAATGTCTGTTCCTTCTTCACCTCCTTGATCATCGACAATGTCCGTTCCTTCACCTTCTTGATCCTCAAGGTTCAGATAAGAAGAGATTACATCATGTTCTCCGGCTATAATTTCATATATATAACCTTCAGCCTCCTGTTCTGCCGTCAGGTCTCTATTGTCCGCCATATGTCACTCCTGCAGAGATGCATGTAGTAAAAATAAATTAAGTATATAGGAGACTTAGCAAATATTGTTGTAGAAGGAGGGAAAACAGATTGCTAGGGTTTTGGGTGGACGATGACCACCGGAGGGGGAAAACCATACTTTAGAGGTGTGTCCAAGATTAGTTGCTCAAATGACTTGGAGAACCCCATAGCTAGGTTGCATTTGCTTTCCTGGTCTTTTTGGTATATTACACTTAATATTCTGAATTTATTGAATTAAAACTTATTTTCATTATTTTAATGAATTTAATTCAAACTCCAAATATGGCCTCATTTTGAACTTTGTCAAACATGGATTAAAATGGTATAAACAGTTGGCTCATATTATTCTGAACATTTTGCACATTTTTTTAATGATTTTTGGAGTTATAATTCTTAAAACATCATTTTATTCTCTATTTTGTATAGTAGAGGGACTTAGTTGTAATTCTCAAAACAATCAAGGGGTATCAAAATTTTGTTTCTTTTCTCCTTTCTTCTTCCTCTGCCAGAGACCATGGCGCGCATGCAGCACCTCCATGGCCACCGCTCTTGTGTGCCTCCTCGTAGAGGATAAGGGAGGCAAGCCGGCGTGCCCCTCTTCGCTTCTCATCTCCCATCGCCGGTAACCGCCGTCGTCGGCTACCCCGTGAAGAAACGAGGGCATGCACGGGAGAAGAAAGGGCGCTGTCGATCGAGCTGTGAAACCGGGCGCACGGGCGCACGCGGCGGCGGGACCAACCGAATCGAGGGCGAAATCGGGCGCACGCGGCGGCGGGCACCTACCGGAGACGAGGGCGGCGCGGAGAAGACGACGGCGGCGCGCGCGGAGAAGACAAACTCGATCTGTTCCTCGATGCGTTTGGTGTCAGGAAGAGGAGGGCGGCACACGAAACTTTATATAGGGCAAGCCTTTAGTCCCGGTTGGGGACACCAACCGGGCCTAAAAGGTACCTTTAGTCGCGGTTGGTGTCCCCAACCGGGACTAAAGGGGTACCTTTAGTCGCGGTTGGTGTCACAAACCGGGACTAAAGGTTTTTTCGCGGCGGTTCCGTTCCCGCGCGGAAAGAGCCTTTAGTCGCGGTTCGTGACACGAACCACGACTAAAGATGCTTTTTCAAATACTTTTCTTTTCACAATCTTAAAAATACAAATAATATATCAGAAAATTCAGAAAAATAAAACTAATTCTTTTTAAAATCTTAAAAATACAAATAATATATCAAAAAATTCAGAAAAAAGAACTAATTCTTTTTCCAATCCTAAAAATACAAATAATATATCAGAAAATTCAGAAAAATAAAACTAATTCTTTTTTAAATCTTAAAAATACAAATAATATATCAAAAAATTCAGAAAAAAGAACTAATTCTTTTTCCAATCCTAAAAATACAAGTAATATATCAGAAAATTCAGAAAAATAAAACTAATTCTTTTTAAAATCTTAAAAATACAAATAATATATCAGAAAATTCAGAAAAATAAAACTAATTCTTTTTAAAATCTTAAAAATACAAATAATATATCAGAAAATTCAGAAAATTAAAATTAATTCTTTTTAAAATCTTAAAAATACAAATAATATATCAAAAAATTCAGAAAAAAAAAACCCTTTAGTCCTGGCATGTTTTACCAACCGAGACGAAATGGTTATGGTTTTGTTCCATCCAATCAGAAAGATTCACACACATCTTGAATATATATATAGATAAAAAAAGGCAGTACATAATGGCTAGAGTGGATCTAAACCTAAACGGAGAGCATAGATGCATGATCTGATATCTGCTAGTCATACTCCTGCCTAGGCCTATAGTACATGTACTCGTAGTCGTCGTAGTCGCCGCCGACGTCGTCGTCACTATCGTCTGACGGTGCTCTGCACTCCCTCGGAGGATCACGACTCCAGGACTGGGCCTGAGGGTAGCGCAGGCGGGGGATATCGCCGGCCCTGATGTAGTCCATGACGCTCTGTAGAGTCCGGCCAGACCACCATAGCCGACGACCGGCCTCGTGAAAGTTCCCAGGAGGCAGGCCGTCCTCCTCATACCTGGCGAGCGCCCTCTCACGCCGATTGATGAAGAAGGCATCCCAAGTATGCTGGTTATCGGGATGCCAACTGGGATTCCTCCGCTGCTCCGGCGTGAGCTCGTGATAGTAGTGGTTCGTGATGGCCGCCCGACGCGCCACACCTTGAGGAAGAGGAGGGACCGGCACTCCTCCGGCGCTCAGCATCCAACCGGCGGGAACGTTGTAGTCGCACGGGCAGGGGTAGTTCGAGGCGGAAAGTGCCTCCGCCTGGATGAATATTAGAGTGGGTACGGTAGAAGCCATGAGAGAGTGGTGAGTTTGTATGTGTTTATGCCAATGGTGTGGCAATGCATATAAATATATATAGCGAGAAGAAAACATCCCTTTAGTCCCGGTTGGGGACACCAACCGGGACTAAATGGGTTAGGGTTTCGTTTGGACCAATCAGATAGAATCACACGGATCGTGTGTTTCTTTAAAGCGCTTGTGAGTCGTTGGATCCGGGGTGTGTTTCTTTCGAGCTGTTGTGAGCCGTTCGATCAGGGCTATGGTGTGTTTCTTTCGAGCTGTTGTGAGCCGTTGGATGAGGTGGTTTCTTAACCGTTGGATCAAAACCCTAGCACAACACTTTGTGAGCCAGAGGAACCTATATATAGCCCACCTTCATACACCGGTCAGTTCATCGAGCAAATACAAAACATCCGGATTCGCCATCATACGTCATGTCGTGCATTTGGTATGCATATTGCACCCAGTAGCCACGGTGGGGCTGTATGATGGCGATACCGATTGTTTTGTTCTACACCCCCCTTTAAGGTTTGATACATCATATATTCAGTTTATCGAGCAAATACAAAACATCCGGATTCGCCATCATACGTCCTACCGTGCATTTGGTATGCATATTGCACCGAGTAGCCACGGTAGGGCTGTATGATGGTGATACCGGTTGTTTTGTTCTACACCCCCCTTTAACACATCCTCGAGCGCGTCTTCTCCTCTCCACGCACCGTCGTGCTTCCACCATGCCTCCTAGGAGGAACAGCACCACCGGCTTCCGCGGCGTCCGAGCACGGCAGAACGGAATGTTCAGCGCAGATATCCGTTGGGGGGACGACCGCATCCCCCTCGGCTCCTTTGCGACGGCGGCGGAGGCCGCCCGCGCCTGGGACGCGGCGGCCTGGCGCCTCAACCGCCCGCGGTTGCTGATGAACTTCAACGACTGCCACACCGTCTGGGAAGCGGAGGCCAGGGCGCCGAAGCCGCAGATCGTCACTGCCGCCGACCACCTCCACCTCCGTCACCGCGCGTTTCAGGGCCTAGTCGACGCCATGGAAGAACGCGTCGTCCGCGAGTATTACCGAAACAACCCGGGGGAGGAGAGCGCCGACGAGGAGCTCTGGCAGACCCGCGCGGCTGAGCGGGCGGAGCGCCGGCTCGAACGCCACCTCGCTTTAGATGCCGCTCGGGAGGCGAGGACGAGGGCGCTGCAAGAGCTTCGTCGGGCCGACCGCGCCGGCGAAGTCTGGGCCTCCGACGATCCGAGGTGGGGGCCTATCTCGGACATACCATCATGCACCTCCGACGACGACGAGGAGGTCACGGACGAGTTCGCCAACGACGATGACCCGGAGGAGGTCACCGACGAGTTCCCCGACGACGAAGACGAGGAGTAGTGTTCGTATGTTTTCTGTTTTTAATAAAAGTGATGAAATCAGATATTTTATCTCACAAGGTTTTGAGACATTTAAGTAACCTTCTGTTTTCCATGCTTTCCACTCGTTTTCCCAAATATTTTGCAAAGGAGTTAGTCTTAAACACATCAGAGATAATATAATTCACATAATCCATTCAAAAAAGTTTGGTACACAATAAATTATTACACATCAATTCTTCCCTTGTGTCCCTGCTTTCTTACGATTTGGCCGTATCCATGGAGCATCCTCATCATTTAACTTAATGCTTGGGTCAGTGTTGACTTTGAAGGGCGGAATTTCACCAAACATATTATAATCTTCTGACATGTCTGTCTTGTCCTCCACTCCCACGATGTTTCTTTTCCCTGAAAGAACAATGTGGCGCTTTGGATCATCGCATGATGTACTGATCGTTTTCTTATCTTTCCGTTTCCTCGGTTTGCTACTCATGTCCCTCAAATAGAAAACCTGAGCGACATCTTTGGCTAGGACGAATGGTTCGTCAAGGTAACCAAGATTGTCGAAATCCACCATTGTCATTCCGTATTGCTCGTCCACCTTTACCCCACCTCCTGTTAGCTTGAACCATTTGCACCGGAACAAAGGGACCTTAAAGGAGGGTCCATAGTCAAGTTCCCATATCTCCTCTATGTAACCATAATATGTGACCTTTTGCCCAATCTCGGTTGCTGCATCAAAGCGGACACCACTGTTTTGGTTGGTGCTCTTTTTATCTTGGGAGATCGTGTAAAATGTATTCCCATTAATCTTGTACCCTTGGTAAGTCGTTATAGTCGAAGATGGTGTCTTGGCCAACATGTACAGCTGATCTCCAACATCATTGTCATTCATTAAATGTTTTCGCAACCAACTGCCGAAAGTCTCCATGTGGGCCTTTCTAATCCATGATTCAGGCTTCCCCGGGTTGTTCGAGCGTAAAATATTCTTGTGTTGCTCGAAGTACGGAGCCACCAAGCTCGAATTTTGCAGAACTGTGTGGTGTGCTTCAGTCATAGAATGACCGTCCATACATATCGTTGATTTCCTTCCGATCGTGCCTTTTCCACTTAGTCTCCCCTCGTGCCTCGATTGAGGAATACCAATCGGTTAAGGTCAGGAACATAGTCAATGCAGAACTCAATTACCTCCTCGTTTCCATAGCCCTTTACGATGCTTCCTTCTGGCCTAGCATGGTTACGAACATATTTCTTTAATACTCCCATAAACCTCTCGAAGGGGAACATATTGTGTAGAAATACAGGACCGAGAATGGAAATCTCTTCGACTAGGTGGACCAGGAGGTGCGTCATGATATTGAAGAAGGATGGTGGAAACACCAACTCGAAACTGACAAGACATTGGACCACATCGTTCTGTAACCGTGGTAGATCTTCTGGACTGATTACCTTCTGAGAGATTGCATTGAGGAATGCACATAGCTTCACAATGGCTACTCGAACATTTTCCGGTAGGAGCCCCCTCAAAGCAATCGGAAGCAATTGCGTCATCATCCGCCATGTTTATTATTCCCTTTATATTCGACGAGAAGCCAGACGGGACCTTCATACTGCCCAGGCATTCAAAAAAATGACCTTCTCTTCTTTGGTAAGAGCGTAGCTGGCATGACCTTGAAACCATTCCGGATGCCGGTCATCTGGGTCTTTCAAAAGTTGCTGGTCCTGCCGTGCTTCCTTTGTATCATTTGTCTTCCCATACACGCCCAAGAAGCTTAGCAGGTTCACGCAAATATTCTTCATAACATGCATCACGTCGATTGCAGAGCGGACATCTAGGACTTTCCAATACTGTACCTCCCAAAATATCGATTTCTTTTTCCACATGGGTACGTGCCCGTCAACTCCCAGCGGAACTGATTGCCCGCCAGGACCCTTTCCAAAGATGACTTTCAAATCCTTGACCATATCAAATATCTCAGCTCCAGTACGTTCCGCAGGCTTCGGCCGGTGATCTGCCTTGCCGTTGAAATGCTTGCCTTTCTTTCTTACGTTATGATTTCGGGGAAGAAATCGACGATGACCCAGGTACACGTTCTTCCTACAATTATCCAAAAATACACTTTCAGTCTCATGTAAGCAGTGCGTGCATGCTTTGCATCCCTTATTTGACTGTCCCGAAAGGTTAATGAGAGCAGGCCAATCGTTGATGGTTACAAAAAGCAACGCTCGTAGGTTAAATTCCTCTTCTTTAAGCTCATCCCACACAGGTACACCAGGTCTGCCCCACAACTGTAAAAGTTCATCAACTAATGGCCTTAGGTACACATCGATCTCGTTGCCGGGTTGCTTCGGACCTTGGATGAGCACTGGCATCATAATGAACTTCCGCTTCATGCACAACCAAGGAGGAAGGTTGTAGATGCATAGAGTCACGGGCCAGGTGCTATGGCTGGAGCTCTGCTCGCCAAAAGGATTCATGCCATCAGTACTTAGACCAAATCTTATGTTCCTTGCGTCAGCTGCAAAATCTTTGAACTCTCTGTCGATCTTTCTCCATTGCGTTCCATCAGCGGGGTGTCTCAATGAAAGTGCAAACGCGCTTAAATCATCTTGTTTTGGTGTTTGTTAACAACACATGTAATCTAATAAGGTGTTGATATATTTCAGGGGTTTACTTCAACATATTATCATGTGTGGTGCTGAGGTACAAAAAGGAGCTACTGTCCAATCTCTGTTCTCTGGAGTTTTCTCCAGGCCGGAGTCTCCGGTCTACCAGACCGGAGTCTCCGGTGTGGATATTTGCTCAGGGATTTCGCTAAGGAAATTCTGGTGTCGCGTACTGTACCCACACCGGAGAGTGTCCGGAGACTGTCCGGAGTCTCCGGTGTGGGCTTTTCTTCAAGGATTTTCGCTAAGGACTTGGTGGTGTCGCGCACTGTACCCACACCGGAGTCTTACCGGATACTTACCGGAGTCTCCGGTGTGAGTACTTTTCCCTTCGTTCGCAAGACCACAGACATGCTCTATGTATATTCGAAGCACCAAGACCGGAGTCTCCGGTCCACCAGACCGGAGTCTCCGGAGTGGATATTCCCTGAAGATTTGGGACATCGGAAACTGTCCGGAGTCTCCGGCCCAGACCGTAGTCTCCGGTCTTTACACCGGAGTCTCCGGTGTGATTTTCGCCAGAAAAGCTCCAACGGCTCTTTGCATTTATGGGGGGTATAAATACCCCCTCCCCTCCACCAACCTCAAGCTAGCTCGACCAGACTTAAAGACTCCATTGTTGAAGCTCAACCACCTTGCTAGATCTCCCAATCCAACCACCCAAAAGCCTAGATCTTTGGTGGATTGAAGGAGAAGGCCCCGATCTACGTCTTCACCAACCGGATTTCATTTCCCCTCTCCTTTGCTTGAGGAATCTTGGCCTAGGGTTTCCTCATGTGGAGAACCTAGGCTTCTTGCTACTCTTGGTGATTTGTGAGTGTTGGGAGCCCCCAATTAAGTTGTGGGTGTGTGCCCCAAACTTGTTTGCAAAGGATTCGATCCCCGCCTCAAAGGGGTTCTATAGTGGAAGGTGAACTAGGCCTTTGTGGCGGAGTTCATCGGAGAATAGGGTGAGGCCTTTGTAGCGTTGAGTAGGCCTTCGTGGCGAGCTCACACCCCTCCAACGAGACGTACTCCCTTAACAAGGAGGAACTCGGGAATACATCGTGTCTCCGTGTGCTTCCATCGGTTATCTCGTTCCTCCCTATTTACTTCTAGTACTTGTTACATTTATTGTTGTACTAGTTGCATTACGTGTTGTTCTAGTTGCCTTAATTGCTTGCCTTGTCATATAGGTAAATTCACCCCTAGTTGCATAATCTAGAGAATTTACCTTCTTGTCAAGCCTAAATCTTAAGAAAAATTAAAATTGGTCGTAGCACCTATTCACCCCCCCCTCTAGGTGCCTATACTTTACTTTCAATTGGTATCAGAGCCTCGGCTCTTCTATCGGGCTTAACCGCCTAAGAGTTTAAGTATGGGTGATGAGGATGACGCTCCGTCCGAAGGAAATGTGTCCATGAATGATCTCAATGCTTTGAGAGAATCATTGACCTCATCCATAGACACTAAATTTGAGGAGTTGCGTCTACTCATGACAACACTCCTCAAAGCCAAGGAACCGGAGGTGGTCGACTCATCCCCTCCGGAAACGGAGGGTGCCAAGATTGGGGTTGATGGTGAACCACCTAAAACTGCTTCCGCCGAACAATCCTCTAAGAAGGGTGCGAGTGGAAAGGAAGGATATCATGCCGTAGAAGGCTCATATTCTCCCGATCCTCCCATCCCTTTTCCTCATATAATTCCTAGGGGAGATCCACCTAAAATTGATGCATATTCTTTTCGTGAATGGCAATACTACATGGAGACTCACTTGAACTCTTCTTGTATAGATCTTTGGAGAATCACTCGTGATGGATACAAGCCATATGATCCCAAGAATCTCACAAGAAGAGAGGTTGTAGATTGCCAACTCAATTACACCGCTTTATCCATCCTTCATCAAGCCGTGGGCCCCAATCACATGCCGCATCTTCAACACTTCTCCACCGCCAAAGAAACATGGGATGCACTTGTCATCATGTTTGTTGGGAATGAAAGCATGCAAAGAAATCGCTATGACACCTTGACCAATGAGGCCGAAGGATTTTTCATGCGTGATGGAGAAGATCACGTTGACATGTATCGGAGGCTCAAATCTCTTGCCACCGCTTTCTCTAATGCGGGTGCAACACATATTGATGATGCTTGGATCAAGAGGAAGTTCATAATTGCCGTGATGCCTTTTGAGGGCACGGATATGAAGAGCATTCAAGGGAGACATGATTTCTCCATCATGACCTCTACCCAAGTCATGCAAGAATTGAGCTCCTACAAAGTGCAAACCAAGAATGCTCTTGACAACCGTGCTAGGGCCATTGGGATGCATCAAGGAGCTTCCGTTGCTTTGAAGGCCAAGGTGTTGGCAAGAGAAGTTGAGAATGATGAAGATGGTGAAGAAGCATTGCCTCCTTTGAAGTAACAAGAATATGATCCCGTTCTAAAGGATCTAATTGCTCTCACCGTGCAAAATTTTTGGAACAATCCCCCAAAAGGCAAGAAATTTGTTGAGTAAAAGACCAAGTCTCGTTATGGTAATGATGGGGCTCAAAGAGTGAGATCTTGCTTCAATTGCCAAGACAAGTACCATTTCATTGCGGAGTGCCCCTATGAGAATAGAGAGAACCATAGCGGGAAGTTCATCCGCAAGGACAAGTCCAAGGTTGAATACAAGAAACCTCACTTCAAGAAGAAACCTTTCAACAAGAAGACCCCCACCAAGTTTGTGCTCTTGACTCAAGAGGAGTATGATTCCGGGAGTGATGAAGAAGAAGAAACCACAAGTGAAGTGGCCGCTCTAGCTATTGCTTCCACTCCATCTTCGTCATCTCTCTTGAATCCCCCAATGAAAATCTTCCTCAACGCAATGCCAAGTGCTTCATGGCTAAGACCACGGAGGTATCATCTTCTCCTAACTCTAAGACCCCTAGTGAACTAGAACATATTGCTAGTCTTAGAGAAGAAGAGGAAAGGGCCTCTTTGGACCGATTTATGTCTAACATGCAAGGGGAGACCAAGAAGTACTTTGAGCATCTCATGAGGCAATTGGGAGAGGCCCAAGAGTCTCTTGAGAAGAAAGGTGAGATTGAGAGAAGGGATGCGGATGAAATTGCATCCCTCTCAATGACTCTTGAAGAAGAGCATGATGGTAGAGTTTCTCTAGAAGATGAACTTGAAACTATTGAAACTACCCATAATGAACTTGTCTCTAAAATCATTAAGGAACGTGATCTTGCTATTGCTAAATATAAAAAGGCTAAAAAGGATAAAGTAGAGTTTGGGGTTGGTCATGGTAAACTAACCGAGGAGTTTGAAAAGCTAACCATTGCTCACAAAGCTTTGGAAAGCGAACACTCATCCCTCAAAGAGTTGCATGAACAACTTCAAACTCAACTTACTCAATTTAACCATCCTAGCACTTCTACTTCTTCTTGTGATCATGCAAATATTATTGAAGAAAATGCTAGGTTAAAGGATGAGCTAGCAAGGCTCAAGGGCAAAAGCACTCAAGTTGAAAAGATGGTGCTTACCACCCCACAAGTGGTTGCCCCAAGCTCTAATGTGGTCATTTCTAGATCACAATTGAGTGCTCCAAGGCAACAAGTGGGCAAGCAAGGTCTTGGCTATGTTGCCAAGAAAAAGAACAAGAAGAAGAAGAACAAGAAGAACAAGAATGGTGCTTCGGGTGGTATTGTCATTAGGGACAATCCTACTCGTAGCACACCCGCACAAGCAAGCAATGGTGCCTCAAGTAGTAATGTCATGAGGGACAACACTACTCGTAGCACCTCCGCGGGAACTAACAACCCACACCATTTCTTATATGTTGATTATTATGGTGTTGTGCAAGCTAAATATGTTGGTCCTATTGAGGGTTTTATTGACTATACTATATGGGTTCCAAAAACCCTTGTTGCTAACATGAAGGGACCCAACTTGGGTCCTAACTCTAGTCAATGATCTCTTGCAGGACTATGCTTCCGGTGGGACTAAATGGATTCTTGATAGTGGATGCACTAATCATATGACCGGAAGCAAAGAACTTGTGACGGAGTTGCAACCAAATGACATCCAAGCAACCGTCACCTATGGGGACTCGTCCAAGTCTAAGGTATCCGGATTTGGCAAGGTTGTGGTGGCTCCCGATATCACTATCGTGAACGTCATGCTTGTCGAATCCCTTGGTTACAATTTACTTTCCGTCCGTTCTCTTAGTAAGATGGGTCTTTCCGTCTTCTTTGATGGTGATATTGTGGTCCTTTTGAGAAGCAAGACTCTTGACGTCGTTCACGTGGGACATGTTGAAAATGAGTTGTATGTGGTGGACTTTTCGAAGTCAACCAACACTCTAGCAATGTGTCTTTTCGGGAAGGCGGACTTGGGATGGTTGTGGCATCGCCGCCTATCCCATGTCAACATGAGAACTTTGCAAAGTCTTCACAAAAGTGGCCTTATTGTTGGACTAAAAGAAAATGTTTCCTTTGCAAAGGATCGTGTTTGTAGGTCGTGTGTTGAAGGGAAGATGCATGACATTGTGCACAAGGCCAAGACTATTATTTCATCAAAGAGGATCTTGGACCTTCTCCATGTTGATCTCTTTGGTGCCGTGCCCGAGGCAAGTCTTGGCGGCAAGAAGTATTGCTTGGTGATTGTCGATGATTACTCAAGATACACTTGGGTTTATTTCTTCAAGTGCAAGAGTGAGACCCAACAAACCATCATCGACTTCTCCAACGAAGTGCAACGTCAACACAATGTGCAAATCATGGCTATTAGGAGTGATAATGGTTCGGAGTTCAAGAACTATACATTGAATGAATTTCTTAGTGAAGAAGGCATTCGCCACCAATACTCCGCCACTTACACTCCTCAACAAAATGGTGTTGCCGAAAGGAAGAATCGCACTCTCTTGGATATGGCAAGGACCATGTTGGCGGAGTACTCTTCTCCCCAATATTTATGGGCCGAGGCCATATCCACCGCATGCCACTCCTCCAACCGCCTCTACATCCGCAAAGGCTTGTGCAAGACCCCATATGAGATCCTCACCGGCAACAAGCCCAACGTATCCTACTTCCGGGTATTCGGTTGTAAGTGCTTTTATTTGATCAAGGGTATTAGGTTGTCGAAATTTCAATCCAAAACTATTGAGGGTATTTTTGTTGGTTACGGTGCCGAATCCCACACTTATAGAGTCTATGACAAAGCCTCACGGATTGTCATAGAATCTTGTAGTGTGGTTTTCGAGGAAAATGACGGCTCCCAAGTGGTGCAATTTCATGTTTCAAATGTAGATGTTGAAATGCCTCAAGAAGCCATAGGAAGGATGGGTGTGGGATTCTTCCGCCCCATCGAGGGACACCTTATGGCGACTCGAGAAGGACTATGCTCTACCCAAGTGGAGCCCTCCTCTACATTTGAAGATCAAGCCAAGGAGCCAACCACTACACCTAACCGAGAACATATTCAAGACCCTCCTCTCATTGATCAAGTGACTCCGCAAGTCGTACCCACTCCTCTCACTAATGCGAGTCAAGATCAAGGCCAAGATCATTCATCCTCGTCATCCTCTTCTCAAAATGAAGCTAGTGTTGAAGATATTGTTGTTGACAATGTTGATGATCAAGGCCATGATGGTCAAGATGGGGACCCAAATGATCAAGATGATCAAGCATCTCCTCCTCGCAATAATGAGGAGATCGAAGCCCGTCGCATCAAAAGGATAAGAAGAGCTTTGAAGCTAATTGATGCCCAAGATGACAAGGTCTTGGAGGATGTTCAAACTAGAAGATCCACTAGAAGGCAATTGGCTCATTTTTGTGAGCATCAAGCTCATATCTCTATGGTGGAGCCTAATAAAGTGTTTGAAGCTCTTGAGGACTCCGATTGGGTTGAAGCTATGCATGATGAGCTCAATAACTTTGAGCGCAACAAGGTTTGGAGATTGGTTTAGAAACCCAAGGATTGCCACAATGTTATTGGCACCAAGTGGATATTCAAGAACAAGCAAGATGAGAATGGCATTGTCATTAGGAACAAGGCAAGATTGGTCGCTCAAGGTTACACCCAAGTTGAAGGCATTGACTTTGATGAAACCTACGCGCCCGTGGCTCGCCTTGAGTCCATCCGTATCCTCCTTGCTTATGCATCCTCACATAATTTCAAATTGCAACAAATGGATGTGAAAAGTGCCTTCTTGAATGGTCCTCTAAAAGAGGAGGTATATGTCACGCAACCTCCGGGGTTTGAGAATCTCAACTTTCCTAACCACGTTTACAAACTTGACAAGGCTCTCTATGGTCTCAAACAAGCACCTCGTGCTTGGTATGAGCACCTTAGGGAGTTGTTAGATGATCGTGGTTTCGAAGTTGGGAAGATTGACCCCACTCTCTTCACCAAGAGAGTAAAGGGAGAGCTTTTCATATGCCAACTCTATGTGGACGATATCATCTTTGGCTCAACTAACCAAGCTTTCAATAATGAGTTATCTAAGCTTATGACTGACAGGTTCGAGATGTCTATGATGGGTGAGCTTAAATTCTTCCTTGGCTTTGAGATCAAGCAATTGGCCCGTGGTACCTTCATTTCTCAAGCCAAGTATACTCAAGACATGCTCAAGAGGTTTAACTTCCAAGAGGCAAAGATCAAAACCACTCCTATGCAAGTCAAGTGTCATCTATCACGCAATCCAAAAGGGAGTAAGGATGTGGATCAAAAACTTTATCGTTCTATGATTGGTTCTTTGCTCTATCTTTGTGCATCTAGACCCGATATCGTTTTGAGTGTAGGTGTGTGTGCAAGGTATCAAGCGGCTCCTAAGGATTGCCACTTAGTGGCGGTTCATAGGATCTTTCGTTATTTGGTTCATACCCCAAGATTCGGTTTGTGGTACCCAAAGGGGGCACAATTCTCTCTCAATGGTTATACGGATTCCGATTGGGCGGGTGATCAAGATGATAGGAAGTCAACTTCCGGGGCTTGCCAATTTCTTGGTAGGTCCCTTGTAAGTTGGTCCTCGAAGAAACAAAATTGCATTTCACTCTCCACCGCCGAAGCCGAGTATGTTGCCGCCGCTAGTGCATGCACCCAATTGTTATGGATGAGGCAAACTCTTAAGGAATATGGTGTCCATTTGGACAAAGTGCCTCTTTTATGTGACAATGAAAGTGCCATCAAGATTGCTTACAACCCGGTGCAACACACAAGGACGAAGCACATTGAAATTCGCCACCACTTCATCCGTGATCACGTGGCAAGAGGAGATATTGCACTAAGTTATGTGCCCACCAAGGACAATCTTGCGGATATATTCACGAAGCCACTTGATGATGCAAGATTCTTGTTCTTGAGGAATGAGCTAAATGTGATTGATTCAAGGAGCTTGACTTGACTATCTTGCACACACCCCTATAGATGAAACACTTTTGAGTCTAGATATAGGCATGGACATAGGGGGAGTGTTATCCTAACACATTGGGTTCTCCCTCCCCCCATTATGCCAAAAGCAAAAATTCATTGTAATCTCTCTTTTTCTAATGTTGAATTGTGAGCTTCAATGTTGAGTAATGGCAATGCCCCCAAGATATATCTTCGCGGTTGCATACCATAAACTCTTACATGGTGGCCTAGGCCACCAACCTCTTCCGTCAAGCATTGGTTCTTATTTGCGAGTTTTTGGCATTTTTTTGTTAAGGGATGTACTCACCATTTGATGTTCTTCCTTTCCTTCTCGTTGTTTTTTTTAGTACATTTTTCCCTCCTTGTGTTGCTTCTGTGTTTCGTGCCAAAAACTCATATTTGGTGTTTTCAAGCATTACATGTTCTTTTGGGTCGTGTTTCTGGTGAAAGACCGGAGACTCCTGTGTACCATACCGGAGACTCCGGTGTTAACACCGGAGACTCCGGTGTGCTGCGGGTGCTATTTAATCTGGGGGCTGAGGGAAGTTAGGGTTTCATTCCCCACTTCCCCCACGCCCCCCAAAGCACTGCTGCGCCGCCGCCTTCGCCAGGAGCCGTCCCGGGGCGATTTCCTCCGCCCCCAACCTCCCCCTTGCCTCTCCCATCCGTGGAGGGACAATGACAGGCCAAGGAAGCAAGGGTACATCCTCTCCCCCTCGTGTGTTCTCTGTTTTTCATCTAGATCTGAAAACCTAGGTGACCTCTTTGGGGATGATGCACTTTCTGTTGGTAGAACTTCCTATGGCTAGTTTTTGTGTACAGAAATTGCTTAGATTCACCAGTAGAACCCTCTGTTAAGAACCCTGCACTTTGCTGTTTATCAGACCGGAGACTCCGGTGTCTCAGACCGGAGACTCCGGTGTCTCAGACCGGAGACTCCGGTGTCTCAGACCGGAGACTCCGGTGTGGTTCTTTCAGATGCGTCTGCCGGTGCATCTGTAGTGTTTCTGCACCTCGTTGGACATGTATGCTCATTTTATTTGTTTTCTCTGTTGTTGTTCTGTTTGTGTTGGATTTCAGGAAAAAAGCTGAAGGCCGTGGTCAAGCGTAAGTCTCGTCCTCACTCCCGCAACTATATGGTTGTTGATGAAGCCACCGGTCTTTATGGTCAGAGGGGTGCCTTTGAGAGTGAGAGGCGTCAGAAAAACAAGCACGAAAGCAGAATGAATGCTGAAATTGCAAAGAAGGCAAGATATGATTCTTTATCCTCAGTGGCTTCCTTGAGCAAGAAGGAGTACAGGCTTATGAGGGGTCGTCCTTTCTTAGAGATGCCCCGCACTGCTCATACAGCCCACTATTGGAGGAGGGAGTCCGAGTTGATCATGGAGGAGATCTATTCTCAGTTCAGGCAGCCCGTGTGTCCACAGAAAGTCCTTGACTTAGAGGCACTTGGCAGATCTGAGTACTTTGAGGAGGCAGTCTGGATCACTAGGAAGCTGGGTCTCGAGCAGCTTGTGGGCATTCAGCAGAACTACAACCCTCCTATTATCCAGCAGTTCTTTGCCACTGTCACTCTTGCTGAAGATGAGAAGGTCACTATGAAGTGGATGTCTGGGACAGTGGAGTGCGAGTCGTCCATGGAACGTTTTGCTGAGCTTCTTGGTTACCCTTGGGGAGAAGGGAATGGTGAGCGTATGCACGTTCATGGAGTTGCTTATGATAAAAAGCGCATGGCTCCTATGTATGACAAGCTCTCCAGCTGCGGCACTGCCAAGAATCTGAAGAGGGTCTACAACATTTGCCTTCGTCTCTTTCGCTGCAACATTGCTCCCAAGGTGGGGAATGTTGATGCTATTCGTGGTGGCCTAGTGAACCTCCTTTATCAGGCTTTCCAGTGTCACCTTGCCGGCCCTGATGGAGAGGGGTTTGAGATTGACGTGATGCACTTTATTAAGGAGGAGATTTACTGCGCTATGATTGAGATCAAGAAGGTGCCTGTCTATGCTCCATATGTGATGAGGCTCATTCTTGACCAGCTGCCTGGCTTAGCCCACGATACTGTACACCCAGTTGGCTCCCTCCAGATTCTGACCGGACGCTCTCGTGATGATGATGACACTCCCATGGGGGATGTTGAGGCACCTTCTGGCTCTAGGAGGAAGAATGCCGATCCTACCTCTCGCCGCTCTAGCAGGGAGGAGACTCAGGATGAGATGAAGAAGCTCACGTGGTTCCAGCGTAACATTCTTTGCATGACCGTGGCTGTGCACAAGGAGAACCATGCTGCTTATAAGGAGCGACGCGAGCTGAAGAAGATGATCACCAAGCTGCATGACCATGCGGGCCTTGGTGCTACACCTCCTATGGGCACTCCTCCCACTACTCCACCCACCCCTCCCACCGCTTCTGTGACTATGTCCTATGAGGGGTGGAACATTGATCAGTTTCCTTGGGGTGACTTTGAGGATGTCACCTCGGCTCCTTCTACCTCAACTCACCGTGCTAGGACCCCGGAGATTGAGGAGGACTTCGTTGATGATCAGCCTGAGGATGATCCAGAGGATGAGGACCTTGGTGACTTTGCCTCCGGTGATGATGATGATGATGCTGGGAGTGGAGCTGATGATGATGATGCTGGGAGTGGAGCTGATGATGATGATGCTGACACAGAACCAGGGGAGGATGATGATGAGGACTACGAGGATGAGGACTGAGCTTGTTGGACCACGGTGTTCTCTTCGCCCCTTTTTGGTGTCTCGATGCCAAAGGGGGAGAAGTAGCTTTGGCTTGGCTTCTCCTTTTTTTTGCTTTATTTGCTTCAGAACACAAGTCGTTGAACTTGATTTGCCTCTTATGGCTTGTGTTCCCACTATCCTAGTTGATTTCGATTTTACGTATTTAGTGAACTATGGTTGTTATTTGTGAGAGACCTTGTGGTGAAGCTATCTTATATTTATCATATCCTTGTCTCTACTACTTGTAATTGTTCACTAATGTTTGTTCAAGTGGGGCTTTGTTTGTGAAAAATAGGGGGAGCTCACTTTGTGAGTGCTCTATCTTTTACAAACTTAGCCTAGCTATGATCTTTTTGCCAATTTATGTGTGTTGTCATCAAACACCAAAAAGGGGGAGATTGAAAGTGCAAACGCGCTTAAATCATCTTGTTTTGGTGTTTGTTAACAACACATGTAATCTAATAAGGTGTTGATATATTTCAGGGGTTTACTTCAACATATTATCATGTGTGGTGCTGAGGTACAAAAAGGAGCTACTGTCCAATCTCTGTTCTCTGGAGTTTTCTCCAGGCCGGAGTCTCCGGTCTACCAGACCGGAGTCTCCGGTGTGGATATTTGCTCAGGGATTTCGCTAAGGAAATTCTGGTGTCGCGTACTGTACCCACACCGGAGAGTGTCCGGAGACTGTCCGGAGTCTCCGGTGTGGGCTTTTCTTCAAGGATTTTCGCTAAGGACTTGGTGGTGTCGCGCACTGTACCCACACCGGAGTCTTACCGGATACTTACCGGAGTCTCCGGTGTGAGTACTTTTCCCTTCGTTCGCAAGACCACAGACATGCTCTATGTATATTCGAAGCACCAAGACCGGAGTCTCCGGTCCACCAGACCGGAGTCTCCGGAGTGGATATTCCCTGAAGATTTGGGACACCGGAAACTGTCCGGAGTCTCCGGCCCAGACCGGAGTCTCCGGTCTTTACACCGGAGTCTCCGGTGTGATTTTCGCCAGAAAAGCTCCAACGGCTCTTTGCATTTATGGGGGGTATAAATACCCCCTCCCCTCCACCAACCTCAAGCTAGCTCGACCAGACTTAAAGACTCCATTGTTGAAGCTCAACCACCTTGCTAGATCTCCCAATCCAACCACCCAAAAGCCTAGATCTTTGGTGGATTGAAGGAGAAGGCCCCGATCTACGTCTTCACCAACCGGATTTCATTTCCCCTCTCCTTTGCTTGAGGAATCTTGGCCTAGGGTTTCCTCATGTGGAGAACCTAGGCTTCTTGCTACTCTTGGTGATTTGTGAGTGTTGGGAGCCCGCAATTAAGTTGTGGGTGTGTGCCCCAAACTTGTTTGTAAAGGATTCGATCCCCGCCTCAAAGGGGTTCTATAGTGGAAGGTGAACTAGGCCTTTGTGGCGGAGTTCATCGGAGAATAGGGTGAGGCCTTTGTGGCGTTGAGTAGGCCTTCGTGGCGAGCTCACACCCCTCCAACGAGACGTACTCCCTTAACAAGGAGGAACTCGGGAATACATCGTGTCTCCGTGTGCTTCCATCGGTTATCTCGTTCCTCCCTATTTACTTCTAGTACTTGTTACATTTATTGTTGTACTAGTTGCATTAAGTGTCGTTCTAGTTGCCTTAATTGCTTGCCTTGTCATATAGGTAAATTCACCCCTAGTTGCATAATCTAGAGAATTTACCTTCTTGTCAAGCCTAAATCTTAAGAAAAATTAAAATTGGTCGTAGCACCTATTCACCCCCCCTCTAGGTGCCTATACTTTACTTTCACTCAACTCCCCGTCGGACTTACAGTCCTCTTTGTGCCATCGCAACAACTTGGCATGCTCTTTGTTCATGAACAGGCCTTTCAACCGAGCTATTATAGGAGCATACCACATCACCTTGGCGGGAACCCTCTTCCTGAGTTTCTCGCCCTCAACATCGTCACCAGGGTCATCGCCTCTGATCTTATAACGCAATGCAGTGCATACAGGGCATTCATCCAAATTCTCGTATGCACCGTGGTAGAGGATGCAGTCGTTAATGCATGCATGTATCTTCAGAACCTCTAAACCTAGAGGGCAGACAACCTTCTTTGCTTCGTACGTACTGGCGGGCAACTCGTTATTCTTCGGAAACATATTCTTCAACATTTTCAGCAAATTTTCAAATGATGAGTCAGCTACACCTTCCCGTGCCTTCCATTTCAGCAAATCCAGTGTACAGCCCAGCTTTTTCAGACTATTGTCGCATCCTGGATACAGCGACTTCGTGTGATCCTCTAACATGCGATCCAAATTCTCCCTCTCCTTGTCAGTTTCGCAGCGTCTCCGTGCATCAGCAATGGTCCGACCAAGATCATCAGCGGGCTCATCATGTGCCTCTTCTTCACCTTCACCAAACCCTTCCCCACCTTCAGCATCATCCTCCATGAAAGTATCACCGAAAGCGTCATGATAGTTGAAATCGATATCATCCTCTTCTTCATCTTCTTCCATTCTAACCCCTTTTTCTCCATGCTTGGTCCAACAATTATAGCTTCGCATGAAACTGTGCCGAAGCAGGTGCATGTGAACGACTTTTGAGGAGGAGTGACCCTTCTCATTCTTACATTCAGCACATGGACAGATAATAAAACCTCGCTGCTTGTTCGCATTTGCCACTACGAGGAAATCTTTCAAACCCGTAGTGAACTCGCCGGAGAGTCGGTTACCGTACATCCATTGCCGATTCATCTGCATTATTATTATATAAAGTATATAATTAATTAACCATCATGCATTTGTTAAACTAACTAGCTGGAAATAATACAAATCATGAAAGGTTCAAGTTGCTAACCGCGATCGCGGAGGTAAAATAAATGAAAACGCTCAAGTGCGGCTCGGACACTTCATATCATGTGTGTTTCATGCTCTCGGGCATTACATCAAACACCTTGTGTGCATAGGAGGAACAAAAAGCAAACCCACCACCCCTTGTGAATATTGTGAGTAGAAGTGACACCAAATGTGGCTAAGTGCAGCCACCTGAGCCCTATATATAGGGATGGGCCTGTAGTCCCGGTTGGCCTGGACAACCGCGACTAAAGGCCTTGGGGACCTATTAGTCCCGGTTGGCCTGGCCAACCGGGACTAAAGCCCCTCCCGTCCGCCAGCTGTGGACCGAGCGCGCTGGGCCCAGACTGTTGGTCGCGGGTGTCCTCCCGAACCGCGACTAGAGACCCCTATAGTCGCGGGTCGAAACTTTTGGGGACTAATGGGGGCGTATGAAAGGCCTATTTTTCTACCAGTGAGAAAGGCTTGATGCAAGTGATGACAGATGGGCCCTACCATCAGTTATGAGAGCAGCTCAGAGCAGAGTGGTGGGTATTTGCAACGACCAGCTTCAACTTCAATTGTGGTGGACATTTGCAAGAAAATAGAACATGGTGATTTTTTTTCATATTAGCTGTTCGAAATGTGGTGTGTGTTTTTGTTGCAATTATCTCTTTTCGGCGGTGGCCCAAACATCGTAGTGTTATAATATTTGGATATATAAACACTCGGGTTAGCCTCTCAAAGAATATTCCGTTGTATCTGCCAAGTTAAAGAGTATCCATCCAAAACCTGAAAAGCAAAATGCAGTACTCCTGCAAGTTAGTTGGTGGTTTGCATGGATATAAACAGGCCAGCGACTGCGCTTTTGTCCCATGCGCATTGTTTTTGTTCCAATCATGCATGTCCTTATCTGATCTGATAGCTCATCCGAATCAAGGTTAATCCCCCCCGCAAATCTCCCCGGATAACGAGTTCCACGATCTAGCCAGCAAATTAGGCAAATTGCCGCTCATAGGTACGCGACCCCGTCGTGGCGTCGTCTCTTTTTTTGAAGCGCCCAAACCGTAGAACCAACAATTGTTCTACGGTATATCTACAATATCTAAATGGGAGCAACCCACTAACTCTATTTCTCTCAACATGCAGCGTGTCCACGTCAGCAGCAATCTGATTGGTCCATATCATCACGTCTGTTTAGTTATTTGTGTGCTCCTCTAGCGTTGTGTTGTTTGGTCGCTGGTTGTGTTGACTTTCAATCAAATGGCACACACCGGTCCACACGGCCCATTAATGCAGATAGCCTCCAGGCATCATACAGCCCACGTGCAGCCCCATCGCTCCTAATTGCAGAAACTAATCCATCTACAAACTAACGCTTCTTCTTCTCTATTATCTCTGCGACATCATCTAAAAAAAAAGAACCGCGCGGCGACGGGGTTCTGTTCGTCTTCCCACGATCTGCGATTTGATTACACCATGAAACGCCCCATTATCTCTCATTGCCTCCACTATCCACCTCTTCAGATCTAAGCCTTCATGTTGAAGATTTATCTTTCCTTCGTTATATATAATCCAGATCGGCAGATGTAGCTGTGGACATCGTCCTGCTTCTATTTGATATAAGCAGCAGAGGAGCATGGAGTCATATCTCACATATTCCATCCATGCTACAACATTACGTGCTATAGTTGTTGATGGGAATAAATTACTAGCCTACGGCTGCAGGTATGATTTGCTCATATCTCTCCATGGTTGCCACAAGCCCACCAACGTATACAAAATTCTCCATACGATCTTTGATTTATTTTTGATTGTTTTCAAACTCAGATCAACACCTATATCAATAGACCAATGTACTGCTCTGTGGCGACTCTCTGCACATATTGGCTCTTTTTTTTTTCTTGATTTTGCAGACTAATCTTGACATGCAATTTTTTCCCTTCTTTTGTGCTAGCACAACTAATCTCCCATTTTTTCTTCATGCCAGCGCTATGCCAAAGCCAGCAACAACACTCAAATGGCACCAGCATTCAGTCAGCAACTTGATATGCTTTTGTCCTACTCACCACAGCATGAGGGCTTGATATTCGATCTGGCAATATGCTTTATGTTTTGTTTTGACCTGATTCACTAGGCATGGTAAAATGCTACATATGGATATGGTCGGATATTCTATTGTACAAATTCAAGCTTGCTAATTCGAACAAATTTACTCCCGCGACTTTCATAGCTATTCGTATATACTGATATGCAACACTTACAATATATTTGACAAATGGCTGCAGGTGCAGTAGTCCATTTTTTATGGAATTATTACATTCTCAACACTCATTGCCCTTCAGGTAAGTTTCTGCACTTGATTACTCATGGTTGTTGTACAAGATGCAACTGTCTTGATTTAATGATCACATCAACGAAAATTTCCATACAGGTTCCTGTTTATTGTGGCTGTGTGTAAGGTATGTACGTATACTTATCTGCTTCATTGGTTATAGCTGGATAGCTCACCGAACTTATTCCAGTTACACACAATGGAGCTAACCTTTTTTTTTCAAGTGTTATTTTTATTTATACGACTACCTTTAATTTTTTTGCCTATCTAAATTCATCTCTAAGGAGCCCCTTTGGGAACATCCGATAAATTGATGGCTTAGGCGTCCAAAATGCATAGGCATCCTTCCAACCGCAACTATCCAGAATAATAGATGTGTTACCTTTATCTGTGCAGATTTATTGTGTTACCTTACAAAGTTGCTTTACGAGGACGATTTTGCATTAGTGATATCATACCCAACAAGTCAGCACGGATGGAACGATTGAAGAGTCAAGATGAAGTCATCGTTTGTTCCGTATTTCGTTTTATTTTTGTCACTACACATATGCTAGCTAATTGTCCAAAGTATCATAAGGAGTACATGATGAGCAATAAAAAACTCATACTTACTTTTGTTTCTCATATTTTTGTAATCCAAATGGTTCACAAAAGGACGGAGATGTGAAATATAGTCTATGTTGTCCCACGAGTTTCTAACTACTCTTTCTTCAATTACTTCTATTGCATGTTTAATTAGATTTTTTAGATGTCAAAAAAAATGTAAAAAAAAATTCGCGCTTAGATCTTAACATCCTATGTGTTTTAGAAGTTATTTTACGGAAAAGTGACATTTTTGGTAGCCTATATGCAAAAAAAATTGATGCTAGAATACGGCTTTTCACGAGATTTTTTTTGCTATTGCTTACACAAGGCCAAAAAATGGTCGGCTTTTCGTGAAACGAATTTGTAAACATAAAATGTGAAGATCTTTACACGACATTTTACTTCTATTTTTTTCACATTTCAAAATTTGGTTTTAAAATACCGGGTGCATAGTTTTCTGGTTTAATTTACACAACAACATAGCATACTATTTTCGAATACCTTCACTTTTGTGTTGTGATGGGATACCAATAGAAAAAAATGTTCCCATTTCATACTCCTATTACAGATAGATTTTCTCGGCGCAACCAGAATACTCTTCTCACCACCATCTTATTTTTCTTATATTTTTCTTCGTGGGTGAATATCATTTATCAAAGCTTTCCCGCAGCAACGCGCGGGGAATCATCTAGTTTCATTAATATATACAAAATAATTACAAGCGAACGCCCCAAAAAAAGTTCAACCAATGCCAGTTTTCTCTAACATGATTGAAATTAACCACTTCCTAAAATTGAATGTATCCCGTTAACAAGAGTATTCTTGTTAAGTGGCTTACATTTGTGAGATAATGTGAGAAGATCTTTTCTAAGCATAACCTTCCAGAGCAGCATATTCTGAATTTGGTTATCAAATATCTTGCCATTTCTCATCATCCAAATGTTCCAGCAACCCATAATCAATATCTCCATAGCAATTCCTTTAGGTAAAGAATTGCAGATGAGAAGACATTCATCATAAACAGAAATGCCTCTTTTCTTCTCCTGCACAATCAAAGACCAGCAATCTCTTGCAAATGAGCAGTCAAAGAATAGGTGCAAATTAGTCTCCTCCCTATGTTCATCACAAAGAACACATGAGTAACTAGGAATATGAAAATTCTTTCGTTCCAGGAGATTCCTAGTGTTCAATCTGTCATGGAGTAGTAACCAGAAGAATATTTTGTATCTCAGGATATTAGCTGAATTTCAAATGTACTGAAACACACAGTGAGCAGGAGGTCCAGCCATCATCAACTCATAAACCCTTCTGACTGAGAATTGCTTGTGCCCTCTGAGATGCCAAATATCCTGATGGGAGTCGTGGCGTCGTCTCGATTCGCAGCTCACGTCGTACGCGCCAAACGGCAGAGGAATCTCCCACTATAAAGAACGGATTAGCCCGGCTCGGGAGCGTGGCTCCCTATAGGGGGGTACCCGTGCCAACTCTCCCTTACCTCGATCGCACACGGAATTCCTTTACCTCGATCGCCGCCGGCGACACGACAAGAGCCCCGTGGCCGCCGCGAGACACAGTGCGAGAGCGACATATACACGGGGCTTTAAAAAACGGAGAGATGCCATTCCATTTCTCAGGCTGCTTTGCCATCTTCTGCCACTGGCATGGCCGCCGTACCGGATTAAACAGGGTTAATGTTGCCAAGGAATGATTGTCGTTTGGGTTTGGCACCCCGCATTTAACTCCCAGGTATAGGTAGCTCGCCTGCTCACGGTCGGACCCTACGTGCACACGCGGACACGCCCACTGGCCCCCTGCACTGCAACTTGGGTCTACGCGTCGCTGGCAAGTGGCCAGAAGCGTGAGGGGATCGCTGGCTCGCTGCTAGCAGCTGGGACAACAAGATCAGCGAGCATCTTTCTCGATCCCGGTGCTTGGGCATGGATCATCTCGACGACGACGAGTCCTTCTTGGACGCGCTCATGTCGCTCCGGGGTGAGGAGGTGCCTGATCCGGCGCCGGCGAGGGCGCCGTGGCAGGCGTACCCGTCGCCGGCGGGCGGCATGATCCCGAGCGACCTCCTCTTCTACGGCGGGGAGCGCGCCCCGGCCGAGGAGGCCAGGATCCACGACGTGTCGCCGTTCCAGGACCTGCTGCATGCCCCCGTGTCGGCCCCTCCGCCGCACCCGCGCGCGCACGACGACTTCAGCTTCGACTGCCTCAGCGAGGTGTGCAACCCTTACAGGACCTTCGTCCCTGCTGGGGTCGTCAACGCGGCCGACCAGGCGCTCACTCATCCCCACCACCACCACGCCATGGTGGAGGACCAGACGAGCGGCGGCAAGCTGCCACACGGTGGTGCTGGGTCGTCGTCCTCGCAGCCAATGTTCATGTTTGGGGGAGGAGGCGCCGGGGAGACGGCCGGCACGAGGGACGGTGTCTCATCGGGCGCCCACCGAACGAGCAAGCAGCTACACGCCGGCGCTCCGTCGAAAAACCTCATGGCCGAGAGGCGGCGGCGGAAGAGGCTCAACGACCGCCTCGCCATGCTCCGCTCCATCGTGCCCAAGATTAGCAAGGTGCGTGCGTGCGTGTGACCGGCCCAACGGTAGATCGCTGATTGTCCTGTGACCTAATACAGTTAGCCTGGCTTCTTGATTCAAAGTGGACTAATCGAGCTGCAGATGGACAGGACCTCTATCCTTGGGGACACGATAGACTACGTGAAGGAGCTCACGGAGCGGATAAAAACCCTCGAGGAAGAGATCGGCGCCACGCCCGAGGAGCTGAACCTGCTGAACACGACCATGAACTTCCCCGGCGGTAGCAACGTCGACGAGATGCCGATGAGGAACTCCGCAAAGGTACGTTACGTACGACACGCTTCGTACACGCGTGCTAGCTGCTGCCACAAGTTGATTATTAACTACTCTCGTAAATCCATCGTTACCCGGCCAGTTCGTCGTCGAGAAGCGGGGCGACGGCGGCGCGAGCATCCAGATCTGCTGCGCGGCGAGCCCCGGTGTGCTCCTCTCCACGGTGAGCGCGCTAGAGGCGCTGGGGCTGGACATCGAGCAGTGCGTCCTCAGCTGCTTCGGTGACTTCGGCATGCACGCCTCCTGTTCACAGCTGGTAAGCAAGCAATCTAATCCTATCGTGAGGGTTAATCTGAAACACTTCTTCTCTCTAGCTAAAATTCTCCTCAAATTCTTGATTGAATTGACCTATATTTATTGTTTCTCACTAATTGTCACCTAGTAGTAACTAGAATTAGATCAGAGTTCAATCAAACTCTTCAGCCGCTCAATCAACAATGGTTGCAACCGAAAATTTTCTTGTCTCACGTCATATATAGTTGCAACTGGATTTCTCTTTAACTGCATACTGCTTGTAACTGGACTATTTTCATTTTAAACTGAAAACTTGTAGTACTATGTTAACAGCTATTTCTTTTCCAACCGTGGGCGATGTCATTTAAATGAGTATTAAGCTAACTATCATTCGAATGAGCCCTAGATAGACCCATATTTTCTGCCTAATTAACTAATTCGATCGTCAATGCATGGTATAATGCTAGGACGAAGGAAAGAGGCAGGTGATAAGGGTCGACCAGATAAAGCAGACATTGTTCAGGAGTGCGGGCTACGGAGGAACATGCCTCTAGCTAGAGATCGAGCACGTGAATTCATCAAACATGCAGAACAATCGGTTTGTAATCATGGATGACTTTGAGTGCCGGTTTTGCATATATTTGCGTGATCTTTATTTTTTGAGGTATATTAGTTTTCACGAATTTGTGTGGAGTATTTATCTTAAAAGGTTTTTAGTAGTGTTTTAAGTGAAGCTCTTGTGGCTGGAATTTGTAATATTTGGTTGCGTGTGTGGGTGATGCATGTATGAATGAAGTGGAGTAGTACTATTGGGGTTGGCCGACATGCAAAGATACCAATTGTGGATGTATTTGGTTGCACAGTGTTACAACTTGTTGTCTCCATCTTATGTAAGTTTAGCTGTTTCCTGACACGAATGGTTCGTCATGTTTTGTCCTGTGCCATGGGTGCCATGGTACGATGGGCATATAAGAACGAAAATGGGGTCAGTGGGCACACACGAACAAGCACGGAAGGGTAAATGTCATATATACTCTCTCCATGCTTAAAAAGTGTCCCTCAGTTAGTACAAAATTTGTAATTTAGTGTTATTTTCGGGTGATCCAAATTCACTTACTCCCGGTTTGGACGTAGGAAAAACAGATTTGGAATTGAATACCAAATCCAAGATGGAAAGGAAATGACCTTTATTTCAAATTATATTGTTTGGATGTGTTTGGAATTTGTTGTTGGAATCAAATGTAGCACACAATTCTAATTCCTGTTTGGACGTACAAAGCCTGGATTTTTTTTTTTGGCAATATAAAGTTATCTACATGTATGAACACACTCCAAAGTCTAGATTGCAGGTCTTCCTAGCAACGGTTAGTACTGAAAACAGATAAAATCGTATCTGTACATTGGAGTTCAGGAGGAACACGCTCAAAGATACATTATATACCAAAAAAGACTGAAGCGATGCATAAAATGAATAATTCCTTAGCTTTGTACATTGGGAGTTCAGGAGGGCCAACAAAATCGCTGCTCTATCATGCATATGCATAGCGGTGGTGTCCCTCCTCCGTCGCAGAACGAGTCCATGGACGTGAGCCAAAGGAAGGAGAAGAGGAAAATAAGCAAAGAACCAGAAGTATCTCCAAGAATTTAATCAACTAAACCAATTGAGAGGCCCATCGGCCGGTGGCAGACCGCGACCCACTCCTCGTCCTCGTTCACCCCTGCTGTTGCCGTTCACCCCTTGTTGTCGCCGTTCCCTTACCTCTAATCCTCCATGGCTGTGTCGATCTAGGGTTTGCGACGACTCACAGGAAGGGAAAGAAGGGCAACCAAGGACCAGACCTAGGAAAGGATGGAGGGGAGTGGGGAGGGAGAGGAGATCCAGAAACCAAACCAGCGCTGCTGCTGGTTTCCTCTACGGGCGTCAGGGCTCGAGCGAGTCACGATGACGGGGGCAAAGGGAAACGAGCGAAGGGGTCCGAGGGATGAGGTGGGAGATTTTTCCAATCGTTTCCGAGGTGTGAGGCTCGGAAATTTCTGGAGCGGGGCGGACGTGCGCGGGGGCTGGCTTGAAATTCGACCGTGTTTCCACGGCCCAATACCGAGACCACCCCAAACATTGGAATTCGGTCCACAAATTCCAGAATAGCAATTCCAACACCTTTTTCCCACATCCAAACAGAAGGTTATGCTGATAAAAGGCCGAACTTATGACGAGTAGAGTGGAGCGCCTCGAGTCTGAAGTTGGCCCATCGTGTTTTGCACCACAAACGTGGCCTGCATGGAGGGATGCGCCGGGGGGAGGGGGGCAGCCCTCACGGTATGGTATGAGTTACCGGGTTGGAGTTGGTTTCACCGTTACCCGACCTAGTTAGGTCAGGACCGCCTTTATATATCTCTTGTAAGCTGCCGCACGGGATAAGCCACACATTGTAAATCCCGGCACGTTTGTAACCTCACCCGAAATAGTGAAGTATTGCTGGCTGGCGCCCGTGGTTTTTTCTCTTCCTTGTTAGAAGGGTTTTCCATGTTAAAATCTCATGTCTACGTTGGTTCGATTTTTCTTTACTTCATTGTTGCTTCGCTATTGCGTGTAACATTTAGTACAAAATGTGTGACACTTTTTATATATCGGAACAAGTACTATTATATGTGGACGGGAGAACATGTGTCGTTGATCCCTTCCATCAGGCTACTATATTTTGCATATTACATCATGAGGTATATATATTCGTATATATATGGGGATGAATTCATCATTATATTGTGGTCATACACGAAAAAATATACTTTCTCCGATCCATAAACAGTGTTGCTCACTTAATATAAAGTTTGTACTAACTTAGTATAAAATGGTCGACACTTTTATGGATCGGAGGGAGTAACTAAATGTAAACATTCACGAGCGTGTGCATACACGGATGGCGGAGACACAGGAATTTAGGGCCCGTTTGGCATTAAAGTATTTTTTGAAGTATTAAACCAATATCATAGTTTATAAAAATATCGTGGTATTTAATATTTTGACGTGTTTGGATGCAATTAATGATGGCAGTTTGGTTGGTATTTTGTGATGACATCATCATTTTAGAAAATTTAGTTCTTTTTTTGAACTAGAGAGGGTAAAAGGTACTATAATGGTGACCCACTGTCATCACTAGATGCAATGAATACAACGATTTTGAAATATTGAAATATTCTCCAAAGCTGCATTTACATACGTGGTGGAAAATCCCTCTACGATGAGCCACCGAGCCGTCTTTTTCTCAACCTCATTTGCAGTTGTCGCGATGTGGTTATTTATTATAATCTGATTTTAAATTCTATTTGTAAAAGTGGCTAGGCAACATGGTCAAACAAACACTAAGATAAGCAAACGCAGCTGGACCTCCCATTCCACGACATTACTAAATCCACCTACCATCCATACAACCCTCTAGAGCACATATTGTACAAGTACCCGTCCTTAATATGCTTATGGAAACATCAGTGATTGAGGTTTGGATGATACTGATAAATTGAGTATACTTTTATGGGGATAGAGACATTGTCTGGATAGTTACTTGAGGTGGTTAGTATCTAGTCCACCACAAATCAAATCTTAGGACATCATGCGTTTATATTTAAGACCGGATTCTTTTCAATTGGTAAATGATTTATATGTCGACAACGAGGTGTGTCTAGCGACTTTTCGTGGAAGTATGTTGGGGATGAGATCAACTTGATGAAAGAAATCGTAGAAGTGGCAACGTGAGAAATGGCACAAATATGCAAGACAAAAGTGTAACTTTGCCTTCCGTATTTCAGTAATACTTAACATAGTAGTGATAAAGTAGTGGACACAAATGAGTCGTGGATGCTTACAAAAGCACTGTAAAAGCCGTCTAAGATTAGTCATTGATCACTCTTTTGCTCAGCCTCAGTTTGCGTTTACTGAATTGTGTCGCGATATGATTATTTATGCAATCCGATATTAAATTTTATAAATAAAAGTAAGCGAGAGGGTAAAAACACTAAAATAAGACAAATCTAACTGAAATTATGTTAATACACCTCATAACTAAACCAACATTATTCTATATGACTCTATAGACTCTAGAGCACATATTGTACAAGTAGGTTTCCTTAATATGCTCTTGGACCCATTAGTGATGGAGGTTTGGATGGTGATGATAGATCGAGTATACTTTTATAGGGAGAGGAAGATTATTTGGATAGTTACTTGAGGTGGTTAGTATCTGGTCCACCACAAATAAAGTCTTAGGACGTCATGCGTTTATATTTAAGACTAGGTTCTCTTTAATTGGTAAATGATTTATACATCGACAACGAGGCGTGTCTAGCGACTTTTCGTGAAAGGATGTTGGGAATGAGATCAACTTGATGAAAGAAATCCGTGGAAGTGGCAATGTGAGAAATGACACGAATATGTAAGATAAAAGTGTAACTTTGCCCTTCACATTTCCGAAATACTTAGCGTAGTGGTGATAAAGTAATGGACACAAAATGAGTCGTGGATGTTTACACAAGTAGTGTAAAAGCCACCTAAAATTAGTCACTGATCCCTCTTTTGCTCAACCTCTGTTTGCATTTACTGAATTGTGTCATGATGTGCTTATTTATGTAATCAGATATTAAATTTATAAATAAAAGTAAGCGACAAGGTTAAAAAAAACTAAAATAAGAAAAGGCTAAATGAAATTATGTTAATACACCTCATAACTAAACCAACATTATTCTATATGTCTCTATAGACTCTAGAGCGCATATTGTACAAGTAGGCGTCCTTAATATGCTCTTGAACCCATCGGTGATGGAGGTTTGGATTGTACTGACAGATCGAGTATACTTTTATGGTGAGAGGAAAATTGTTTGAACAGTTAGTATCTAGTCCACCACAAATCAAATCTTAGTACGTCATGCATTTATATTTAAGGCTGAGTTCTCTTTAATTGGTAAATGATTTATACATCGACAATAAGGCGTGTCAAGCGACTTTTCCTGAAAGTATGTTGGGAATGAGATCAACTTGATTAAAAAAATCCGTGGAAGTGGCAATGTGATAAATGACACAAATATGCAAGATAAAAATGTAACTTTTCCTCTCGCATTTCAGAAATACTTAGCGCAGTGGTGATAAAGTAATGGACACAAATAAGTCGTGGATATTTATACAAGCACTATAAAAGCCGTCTAAGATTAGCCACTGATCCTTCTTTTGATCAGCCTCACTTTGTAGTTACCGAAATTGTATCGCGATGTGCTTATGTATGTAATCCGGTATTAAATTTTATAAATAAAAGTAAGCGATATAAAAAACACTAAAATAAGAAAACGCTACCTGAAATTATGTTAATACACCCCATAACTAAACCAACTAAACCAAAATTATTCTATATGACTCTATAGACTCTAGAGCACATATTTTATAAGTAGGCGTCCTTAATATGCTCTTGGACCCATCAGTGATAGAGGTTTGGATGGTACCGACAGATCGAGTATACTTTTATTGTGAGAGGAAGATTGTTTGGATAGTTACTTGAGGTGGTTAGTATCTAGTCCGCCGTACCACAAATCAAAACAAATCTTAAGACGTCATGCGCTTATGATTAAGAACGATTTCTCATTTGTTGATGAATGATTTACATGTCGACAATGAGATGTGTCTAGCGACTTTCCAATCTTACCTTTCTTGACTAGGACTGTTTTTCTCCCTTAGAGAGCGGCTGAGACCGATGTTCCCAACTTCAAGTCCCTGTAAAATAAAGTCCTAGGCCCCGCTTGGTTGGCCATAAGTGGTCAGTAAAGTACGGGTATTAGCTTCGTTGGAAAAGAATTCGCTCCTGCCAATGTTTAAGATACCTCTTATCGGGAACTTATCGGTCGACCTTCGAGAAGTGGTAAATCGGACGACTTATCAGAATATCGGCCAAAATATCGGAATATCGTTCGAAATATTGCAATATCGGCCGAAATATCGGTTGATTTATCTTATCTTGAACATACGCATTTGCTCACTAATCCTACTTGGTTCGCTGTTTATATTTCCCTTTCCACCCCGTTTTCGGCCGAAAAGTGCGGAGAATTTTACAGACCTAGCGACGTCTTGAAAAAAAACCCGATATTCTTGCACACCACAATTATAAGGGCGGAAGTAAAATGGACGTACCAAAAATCTAGCAAGGCAAGCAGGCCTTACCGTGCGCCTCAAAAAAAAAAAAGCTCAGCTTACATCGCGAGCTAGATATTTTTAATCCCTCCGGTCCATATTAAGTGTCGGAGAAAATGTACTGAACAAGCATAAATTTTTATGCAACTTACGTCACTTAATTAGGATCGGAGGGAGTAGCATACTTTTGGAAGAAATACTGTATGTTCCATTTTTTTCCCCGGCCCGTAGAAGAACTTTGTCACCTTTCTGGCCCACGTACAACTTCGTAGGCAGCCCAGAAGATAAGAGCCCAGCTGGAACGGTCGCTGACACCGGCCTATCCTCTCGGCTTCCGGCGCCGTGATGCCTCCGCCACCGTCTCTCCCGCTCCTCCTCCTCCCCTTCTCTTCCCCATTCCTCCAGGCCCTAAACCCTCACCCCACCTCCGCCTCCCGCCTCTACGCGCCCCTCGCCCTGTCCCCGTGTCTCCGGCCACCCGCCTCTTCCTCCTCTTCTTCCTTCTCCGTTGCCGCCGCCTTCAACGACGACTACGACGACGAAGACGAGGATGTCGTCCTTGGGGACTGCCTCGTGTTCGAGGAAGAAGCCTTCGAGGACCCCGACCTCGACCTCGGCCGCCGATTGCCGCGACGCCACAGTCGGAAGCCGGCCGGCGGCGGGGGCGGCCTGGTGCCCGAGAGGTGGAGGGACGCCGTGGAGGAGATCAACCTGACGAAGAAGGAGAAGCGCCGCATCGCGCACGGGCTGCGCTTCAATAGCCGGCTCGACCGGCGGGTGCCCTCCGCCGTGGCCGCCCCCGACGAACTGCGCGCCTACCGCGAGGGGCGGCTGGACGCGGAGTTCCTTGGGCGCGACTACGTGAAGCCGCTCGAGGAGAAGTCCCGCGCGCGCCGCGAGGCTGTGAGGTTGGACTCGGACCCCGGACGCGTGTATCGTGACTACGTGGAGCCGCTCGGGGAGAAGTCCCGCGCGCCGGAGATGGTGGACACTCCGCCGCATCCTGATCCCGCGGCGCGCGTGGCGCCGAGGAATCCGAGGGTGGCGATAAATGCCGGCGGTCTTGAGGACATGGGGGAGCTGTTTAGCAGTACCGAGTATGTGCTGGGCGAGACGGAGGATGGCAAGAGCGCGAGAAGTGAGTTCCTGAACTTCAGTTTTGCTACATTCCGAGTCCGTTTTGAACAGTAGGCGAAAGAAATACTTACAATAAAATTCCATGTTAGTTGAGCAATTAGCCAACTGCATTATCCCTTTGGTTTGAAGTAAACGGAGCAGGATGAAGTAGAAAAAGAAGCATGCTATTTGATTATTGCAAATTCATTTTTCTACACTGAATCTTCTTTCAGAATATTGCTGAAAGCTATCGTTGAACATGAGGCGAACTACAGAAATTTTCCATGTTAGTGTAGCAATTAGCCAATTACATCGTCCCTCTATTATAAACAAGTCAAACAGAATGAAAGAAAAAACATGAAATGCAATTGAACTATTGCAAATTCATTCTGCTACACCAAAGGGTAGGGTACTAAATATAGTTAGAGAAGTTGCTTAAGTTATTGGTGAAAGGTGCAGTGACTTATCCATCTATAAACAAGTCCAGAATGAAAGAAAAAACATGAAATGCAATTGAACTATTGCAAATTCATTCTGCTACACCAAAGGGTAGGGAACTAAATATAGTTAGAGAAGTTGCTTAAGTTATTGGTGAAATGTGCAGTGACTTATCCATCATTCATTATCTGCATCACAAATTCATTTTGGTGTATTCACACTGCAGTACCATGTTATGAATCTGTTGGTACAGAATGTACTGAGTTTGGCCAAATGCTAAGAATAAGGCGAACCTTTACTGCCTAAATCCAAGCTTTCAATAATTGTAGTTAATCCAATACTATATGAGTTATGTTGTACAATATTGATATCATGGGATTTGTTTTTTAAAGCACATTCTGATGATTGTGATTTTCAAACTGTGAATATCAGTCTAAGTACAAACTTGAACAATAAAAATACGCTGTACATTTTTGAGATTGTGTCAACTGGTCTGAAGAATCAATATGATCTCCAATTTGGTCTATTATGTAACATTATGTGTTGTGATTGCGGGTACTTGCACAACTTCTGTATGTTCTATATTTATTCTATCACTGAAGTTGTTCCTATGAACAATCTGTTATATACTTCAGGCCGCCGGAAGCTGTTTACAGATGAGGAAAAGGCCCTTCTGAACAAGAGGTTGCCTGATCTGGAAGCTGCTGCTTCTGTAAGTGCTCCCTATTCAGAGTATTTCAGCTGTTTCGAATCATTTGTGGCGTGTCACATAAGCCATCATTAATTTTTGGGAATAGTAAAATGAGCTCCTGATATTTTAGCCTTGCTAACGTACTGTCCTCCTAACATCCACATCCACTCATGTTCTGCCTCATGGCCTATTCTTTATGATGTTTGTTACATCCATGTTAGCTCTTGTGCAATATGTGCTCATTCACAGTTGGTACACCTTGCTTCCTTCTTGTAGAGTAAGTGGCTGCCACTTCATACCCTTGCTGCATCAGGAGACTTCTATCTATTGGACAATCTTTTGAAACATAAGGTCAATGTAAATGAACTTGATAAGGTATGTTGTACTGTAAATGTTGAGCAATTTTTTTTTTTTGACCTTGCGAGCTGTCTCATCTTAAGAAGACATACTATTACTCGTTGAATGCATGTTATATTTGGATTTATTATTTTTGTACCATTAATGACCTTCTCTGTTTTTGTCAGGATGGTTTGCCGGCAATTCATAAAGCAATTATTTCAAAGAAGCATGCTATTATCAACTATCTCTTAAGAAATTCAGCAAATCCGTTCATCTGTGATAAAGTGAGTATATCCTTTGTTTAGCTAGTGTCGAAACAGCTTTGTACAGCATATTCCAACAACGTTTTTGTTACATTCCATGATGAGTTTTATTTTTTAATAATTTACACATTCCCTGATGAGTTTATTTTTAACGTGCACATTCTGTGATTAGGTTAATCTTAATAATATTTTGATGTTCTTGGTTTTCATCTTTAAGTATCTGCATTGGCTGTTTTATTTGTGTTAAGGTATATCACCCCTTGTAGGCATTACTGCATGTGCAGTTTTCTGTATTTTTGTTTTTAATTCCATGAGCTAATGGTGCAATTTTGGTGATACAGGATGGTGCCACCCTAATGCATTATGCTGTCCAAACAGCATGCAATCAGACTATAAAGACTCTATTGCTATACAATGTTGACATCAATCGCCCAGATGATGTATGTTAAGCTCATGCAATTGTCTTGGTTTCTTTTACTCCCTCCGTCTCAAATTAAGTGTCGCAGACATAATTTAGTGTTAGATACATCCACTTTTGTCAAACTTTGTGACAATTAATTTGAGACGGAGGGAGTATTTTATTTTCTTATGAGTTAATTGTCTTAATTTGTTCAATTCCCAGTATGGCTGGACACCGTTGCATCTAGCCGTGCAAGCACAGAGAACCGATATTGTGAGGCTACTCTTACTAAAAGGCGCTGATAGAACTTTGAAAACACAAGTAAGTATTTTTGTAGTATTTCACAAATGATTCAGTGAGAAAAATATTATGCCTCTCTCTGAGTGCTTATATGCTCGTTTCACATAACTTCCTTATTTCTGTAACGATATCATTGTATCCAGCTCAGTCTTGTTTATGATCCACCTGTAGTTTCATAATTTAGAGGTAGATTAGGACTCAAATATGGGTACTGGCACTATTCTTGCAGTTGTTCTAAAGACTTGTACTAAATGAGAGAGTATATTTTTAACGATTACCACAGGATGGATTGACTCCTTTTGACTTGTGTCTCCGATTGGGTCGTCATGTGAGGACATACGAGCTTATCAAATTACTCAAAAACTTTCGACTACCAAAGCAACATGACGCATATATTAATTAAAGGACTGTGGTTGACTAGCCGAGAAGCAACTTCCTGCAATGCATGATGAAATCATTTCCAGTTGCAGATAGGTACAAGTCAGCCACATTGTTTTGAAGCATTTCTTCTATTTTATTGTCCTGATTCGAAGCAACTTCTGACAGAATGCGGTTGCTGCTGGAGGGAAATGAACTACCTGGTCTATGGTCTACCCATGAAAACTGGAGGGCAAATCTTTCATGTGAAAAATTTCAATGATGTAAAGAACTTAGAGGTGAGCCACTGAGCTGTCACAAACTCTAGATAGTCCAATCACTGTTGCCAAATAGTTTAGATAAGATTTATGTTTGTATGAGTTTAGATTTTAGAAAGGTGGTATCTTCTTTTTTCTGCGCCGTTGAAACATTGTTAAGTCATAAGTATAGCATCAGATAGTAAAAATACTCTATTCATCAAGAAACTGTGTTGTTTTCCACTCTTTTCTTCTTTATGTTACTCTGTCATTATATCTATTTGCTATTTAGGCCCCGATTGGATTACCAGTATTTGAGGCTGAAACGGGCGTGTTTTACGGAACCTGGAAGTTTACGGAGCCAGCCCAGTTTAGGTGCTTGGTTGGCCGTTTTATTTTACCGGATTTTCAGGCATTGATCGATTTCCTCCGGAAATAACAACGGACCTGGTCAGATCCGTTTAATTCCCGTCCGTATTCCCAGGTATCGCTGTGCACCACGAAATTACGCTCCCGAACTTCACGGGTGGGAAATTAAACAGACTTCCCAAGCGGGGCCTTAGGAAGAATAAAACTGAACTCTTACCGACAGTTCTAAACGGTGGCCGGCTGAAGGTGTACTTCTTAGTGCTATATTCTCCGTATCTAATTGCGATAATGGGCTCTGTGCTACTACCGTTAGAATACATTACATGTGAAGCTATCAATCGTCTCAAATAGTATCCATTCTTGACACATCAAAATTCGATTGTATGCTTAGAGTGGAGCTATACCTAATTCATCGTCTCTGGGCTAGTTGAGTAGTAGTATTACTATAGTGTTTCTTATTAGTTGATTTGTAACCTGGAAATTGGCCTTGAAATACCCTTCCAGAGTTATGCATAGTTATCCTGATTGTCATTAGTACATTACTACCATTGTGTCGTCATGAGAAATTTCAGGTATGACATGTGCAAAGTCACAGACCCTTATTCTGAAATTGCTGTTTGCTTGCCTGGTCCCTGGACCATTCTTTGGTCCATGGGTAAAGACTAGCACAAATTCAATTCCATATATATAGATTGTTTAGCCTTAATTTTGGAGAATGTACAAGATTGCTGTATAATAAATGGGCGTCCTTGCACCTCACCATCAATGTTTTGCTTCTCTTTGCTTTGCCTGCACTCGAATTCGAGTACTCGCCTTTATAGCAGCAGCACGTTAAACCATCAAAAGATAGTAAAAGCACCAGCCATATAGTGTTTCAGAAACTTAGCGGATATTAGGATGGAAGAGAAAGGGAAATACAGAGGAGAACATGGTGGCGCTCGCCCCCTACATCATTGCCGTCCAGCAGCTGCAGTGCAGAATAGTTATTCTATACCCACCCCGTATCTTTTGAACCGTACATGATTTTTACGTCACGTAATTTTTGTCGTATTCCTTATGTCGAATAGAACGTAAAAATATATATACATGACATAAATCTTTTATTTACGTGACATTACAAAAAAAAATGAAAAAAATACACGTTTTTATGTTGTTTTTATGACTTTTATGTCGGTATGACTCATATTTTTTCATATTTATGCCGACTATTCTCTTATGGATCAAACATGAACGTAAATAATCCCTCTTGAAAGGACTTAACTTTTCTTACGAAGGCATCATCGTCTTCGTCTTCGGAGTCGAAGTTATCCGATCCGGTTTCCGACTCCAATCTCGCCTCAATGGCGGCAAGCACGGACTCTGCTTCCGAGTTAATCGTCTGGTTGACGGATGTCGGATCTTCCGTTTCTGTGACGGGTATTGGTTCTTCCGTCTCTATGACGGGTAGGTTGTTATCTGCCTCTTGCACGGGATTTCCGTCATCCGTGTTTTCAGCGATTTCGGATTGCACCATGCCGATAAAGTGCGTATCACTGTTTTGTCGGCGATCTGAGCAAAATCCGGCATCATAGTCGTCTTCGACTGGGTATAGGGCGGGTGGGATAAATTTGCTTCCACCGCAAAACCCCATTGCCTCTGCAGTTAGTCCGATAAAGATGTTAGCAGATCCAATCGGTAACACGCAGGCACTTACCAGGTGGTTTTGCGCCGGTATGTAGGATCCGTTGTCGAGGAAGCGCCCGACGTCGTCGTCGAATTCCAGGCTTCCGACAGTGATCGATCTTCCAATTCCGCCGAGTATCCCAGATCGGAATTTCACGCCTGACGTCGTTTGCCCCACGGTGGGCGCCAACTGTCGAGACATCGTAGTAGTTTTCATAGACTGGGGTGCCATGAGACTACGGTAGAGACGTGGGGTAACGGGATAGCGTAGTAACACAGAACACGGGATTTTACCCAGGTTCGGTACGTCGCGACAGTACGGCGTACCTACTCCTGCACTTCTCACTAATTGGGACTAAAGCCCGTATAACAGGGTTACAGTGTGAGGGAATAGATCTAGCTACTCGACGAGGATGAGCTTCTCGGCGAGCTGCGTAGAGCTTTTTCTTGTGAAACTTAAACCTAGAACCTATATAATCTATCTCCCGTCCGGCTTTATATAATAGCCGGATTAGGGCTTACAGTGCAAGAAACCTAGAAGACTACGTTTAACTTGTAACTTGGAAAGTAAGGAATCCGTCTTCTCCTCCAAGCCAGATCACGTGGGCCGTGATCCGGGTTCTTCTAGAATCCGGCTTCTGCGCGTCGGACTACTGGGCCGCCCAATGGACCTAAGCCCATTACCATGTAGGCCACCCTGGTAGTCCGGCTCTTTTGTCTACCATCTTCTATACCCCTATTCAGTATATATCCGACAACGTACAAAAGGACTATGTAGAAAAATTACACATACTACATAAAAAGTAGTATATATACTGCCGAAATAGTAATATATACTGCATACTACACGTACATATTCTCTGGTATGATAGATACTACATACATCATATTAAACACATGTGGGTGTAACTACACCCAAGAGTGGCATGAGTTTGTCCTATATTTATTCAATGAGGCCGGTTGTAACATGTTGACTAATATGTTCACGACTAGTTAACTTTGGTCAGCTTTTTCATGAATCAATAAATACAGTCGGTCCCTCATTGTTGATGGTACACGTAGCCATGCAATTCTTCTACTTTGACATCCACGTTATCATTAGATGGATATTTAATTAGTTGCAACATTGCTTAAGATTTTTTTTTAAAGAACAAACCATTCTATTTTATTAAAATAAATATGTTTGCAATAGTTCAAACCCAATATTTTATTCAATCGGACATTATATTTTCATATATTTGATAGAGAGAAGAGTTTTAATGTCTTTGGAACATTTAACATTCTTCTCTCTTGGTTAATAGTTAAAATTTCAAACCATTATTGAAAGATTTTGTAGTGTTTGAATTTTTTTGTTGCTTCAAAGATTTTGTTGTATTTTGTAAAACAAACATTCCCCTAATCCCCCCATATATTTTGTGAGAAATTTACATACCCCCACAACATTTAGAAATCAACAAAACAGAAAGATTAAACTTTGATATTCAAAAGACTTGTATTTCAAAAAATCGAAACAATGCCCATGGTAATAATTACCAGCTTAACACATACTCCATAGTGGTCCATTGGGGTACACAGTGGTAAATGCGCGCTGACACGGTCACTGCACGTTTCTGTAGTGGTCCATCCATTGCATTGTATTCCACCAGGTGTTATTGATTTATCAAGTACGTATTCATAACAAATCAAAATCCCTTACATTAGGAACTAATCTCAAAGCTTGTCTGGTCCGCTCAGATATAGGCAGCGAGCGCCACCATGTTCCAAAGATTCGCGTGCGGAAGAGAAACCTGAAAGGTGACAGCGCCTTTTATGTTCTCACCTTAAGTTGTCAAACCAGGGAGTACTTAACATCATAGTACTAGCAGGGACTCAAGCAGTTTAATTTCTCCCAGCATAAGCACAGGGAGAGCTCACCTAACCGGTAAATCAAGTAGTTATGGTCTACCCATGAAAACTAGAAGGCTAATCTTTTATATGGAAAATGTCAATGATGCAAAAAAATAGAGGTGAGACACAAGTTGTCACAAACTTGAGATACTCCAATCACGGTTGCCCAATAATTTAGATAAGATTCGCATATATATGAGTCTAAAATGGCGTTATCTTCTTTTTCTGGGTCATTGAAACATTGCTAGGTCATAAATATAGCATAACATAATACAAATGCTATATTCATCAAGAAACCGTGTTGTTTTCCACTCTTTCTCCTTTATGTTACTCTATTACTATATCTATTTGCCATTTAGGAAGAACGAAGCTGAACTGTTCCTGACAGTTCTAAACAGTAGCTGGCTGAAGGTGTACTTATTAGTCCTATATTTCCCTTATCTAATTGAGACAATGAACTCTGTGCTACTGAAATAAAGCGTTAGAATACATCACATGTGAAGCTATCAGTTGTCTCAGATAGTATCCATTCTTGACACATCAAAAATCTGATTGCATGCTTCGAGTGGAGCTAATACTTAATTCATCGTCCCTGGCCTAGTAGAGTAGTAGTGCAACTATATTGTTTCTTATTAGTTGATCTGTAACCTGGAAATTGGCCTCGAAATACATTTCCAGAGGTATGCATACTGCATCCTGATTGTCACTACCAGTACATCCCTAACATAGTGCATTTCAGATATGACATGGACCGTTCTTCTAATATTAATTTTCAATGCTTGCCTGGTCCCTGGACCGTTCTTTGGTGCATGGGTAAAAACTAATGACTGGCACAGATTCAATTGCATCCGTATAGAGCGTCTAGCCTTACTTGTAGAATGTACAAGATTGCTGTATAAACAAATGGGCGTCCTTTGCACCTCAGCATCAATGTTTTTGCTTCTCTCTGCTTTGCCTGCACTCTAATTCAAATTCAGACAGTCCACCGTGCTCTGCCTTTATAGCAAATTAGCAAGGAGGAACGTTTAAGACCATCAAAACGTAGTAAATGCACCAGCCACATAGTGATTCAGAAACTTATAGGAGATTAGGATGGAGGAGGAACCTGGATGAAGATCCTGAACTTAGTCCATGCTGATGGCACCGCGTTTTGTGTTGTCGCCTCAAGTTGTCAAACTGTCCAACATCACTAGTGCTAGTTGAAAGGACTGGAGCAATTTAATTTCTCCCAGCATAGGCACAGGGAGAGCTCACCTCACCGGCAAAATCAAGTATTTATAGTCTATCCATGAAAACCTGGAAGGCTAATCTTTCATATGGGTAACGTCAGTGGTGTGAAAGAAAAGGAGAGGTGAAGGTGAGCCACCGAGGTGTCACAAATTGTAGATGGTCCAATCGCTGTTGCCAAGTAATTTAGGCAGGACTTGCATATGTATGAGTTGAGAATGACATTATCTCATACGTAGGTATAGCGTCACACATGATAATAGTATAATACTCGATTCATCAAGAGACCATAAATACTTGATTTTCCTCGCAGTATGCAAATGGGCCAACCAGAGTTTTATATTTTTCATATCATATCTAATTGATCTTTAGCTTTATGGCACTAAAAAAGCTAAACATAATACTGTACTACCTTTTTCTCTTACAGTATTGTTGATACTTGAAAACCGTGCGTGCTGATTTTGTGAAATGCTACAATGGCTAGTAGAGTACTCTCAGTAGAAGTAATACAGTACTAGGATATTGATTGTCATAATCTCGTTACTTGATCAGAACCAGCCTCGTGTCGACATCAGAAACTTGATGTGGACATGCGCGTTTAAGTCCCGACCCTTGTTCGTTTTAGTGTGCCGTCTCCCTGGACCGCTGTTTGGTCCACGGTGGTAGTAAGGGCATCTCCAACAATGGACATGTCATCGTAAGATAGCATCATAGTAATTATGATGTGAGAGAATATGACTTGTGTGATATGCAACCAACAAGGTAGCACACATGCCAAGATATTTTTTTCTTTGGTCCCACTAAATTGATTATATAATTGGATAGATTGTACTATTTTGCCAACAACTCTACCAACAAACCATTGAGATAGTTGTATGTTATATTGTTGGTTGATGAGTTGGACTACTATCATACATGTTTATCTTATAACCCATTAAAGATGCCCTAATAAGACCGGCATCAATTCAGTTCCATTTCGCCATGTAATGACTGGCGCCATTATTTATCGTTGTAAAAAAAAAAAAAAACTGGCGCCCTTGGACCGCTAGCTCTTTTGTACATTGATTCAAAACATTCCGGAGCGCATCGCCTTCATAGCAGCAGTAGCCGCCGTCAGGAGCTCGGCGACTAGGGAGAGGACCTTCTACCCCCGATCTCCACCGGCCACGGCGTTGGTCCCCTCTCTCTCCGATTGCCGCTCCGGCGGCAGGAGGGAGAGGGGACCTCGTTCCTCCGTTCTGTAGTTAGGGTTTGGTTTTGTAGACTGTGGAGCGTCGTTGGGGTGGTGGGAGCGGTGCTTCGACGAATAAATCTGTCTCAACTCCACTCCCACACCGGCGGCGTCCTTCAAGACGGCGTCTCGGAGTTGATGGCATCGTGTGTTCGCCGATCTTTCAGATCGGTGGCGTTAGGGTTCATGGATGGTATCGGCGAGGCGGCGGCGGCGATCCCATCGGGTGTGTCTCTCCTTCTGTTCTGTCCCCGTTGCTGTGGCGTTGTCTCCGGCGTCATAGTGGAGCAGGAAGGATTTGTCATCCGGGAGTACGCGCAGACGGCTGACTGCGCAGTTAATAGCTGGAAGATGGTACATCTTGTGCTGGGTTTGTGGATGGAAGCTGGCAGTTCTGATTTCTTCCTTCGACGTTGTAGTCGTGCGGGGATGTCAGTTCTGAAGTTCGATGGCGTGTCCGGGGACACGTTGCCCCGGTCTGATTCGTTCAACGACAATGGTTTTGCTTCTGGCAAACTATTTTGGAGGTCCGTAAAGCTGCAGATCAGCGATGGAGCCGCGTCGAGCTCGGATGAAGAGGTGATTTGTCTTGTCTCTCTTGGTGGTCACTTTGGTGGTGCCGAAGGAGATGGACATGTGTTGGTCTTTTGCATAGGATTATACTATCCTTTCAGTACTGTAATGTCGGTGTTTACGTGTCTTGTAACCGGATATTTATCTTATGAATGAGAACGTATTACCTTGCAAAAAAAAAAAAACGACTGCGTTCAAATGAACCCAATAGTTTTTTCTATTCCTTCATTAAATTAGTACTGCCGGGAACTTTTAGTAAAGATGATACAATTAAAAGTAGAGCTGAACCCAATGGTATTATGCTCTAGCTTCGCCACTAGTCAATTATTTTAAGACGGAGTAAGTACTCCCTTCATCAAGAGACTTTTGCATGCTTCTCTACTCTCTGTTACTCTAATACTATATCTATTTATGTATTCCCTCCATACACTTTTATAAGACATTTTAATTTTGGCCACATACATTTCAAAATGAGTGAATCTAGACTCATTCTATATGCAGATTCACTCATTTTATTATGTATGTGGTCAAAATTAGAATTCTAAGGGCATCTCCAGTCGTCCCCCCAGAGACCCCCAGGACGCAAAATAGCGCCGTTTTGCGTGAATAGCGCCGTTTTTTCACCAGTCGCCCCCCAGGACCTGAAAAAGCGCTGTTTCGGCGGAAATTAGCGCCGCCGCCCCCAGGCGGAACCCAGCCCGTTGGGCTCGGCCTGGGGGGGCGGCGAAAGGAAAAGCGCGCGTTGGCCAGCGCTGTCGGCGAGGGGAGCGCTATTTGCCCACTTTCCCCACCCCCCGACTCGTCTTTTCTGCTCGCCCTCCTCGCCGTCGCCACACCACCGGCCGCGCTCCACGCCGCCGCTGTCGGCCACAATCGCACAAGATCGACGAGACAAACCACCGCCGGCTAGTCCCCCACATCGTCGCCGCCGTTCGATCGCGTCTCCGACGCGGAGGAGGTTGTACCCGGTGAGCCGCGTCCACCCGCCCGCAAGGTGTTCGACGCTCTATCCGAGCCATGGACTCCGACGCCGAGGAGATGCTCGCCGAGCTGTTCGACGAGGAAGACCAGGCTGCCATCGACGACGAGGAGCACCTGCTCGTACTGAGCTGCCTGGCCAGATTGCAGGCCCAGGACGCCGCGCCGCGCCGCACTGGATCGAAGCCCGGTCGCCGCAAGAGCAGGCCGAGACAGCGGTACGAGGGCTACTGCATCCTCTACTCTGACTACTTCGCCGAGGATCCCACCAACGACGAGAAGGTGTTCCGGCGTCGTTTCAGGATGAAACGCACGCTCTTCCTCAACATCATGCATGCCATCCGGGAGTTCGACACCTACTTCAAGTTGAAGAAGGACTGCACCGACACGGTAGGGTTTACCTCTATCCAGAAGTGCACGATGGCCATGAGGTTGCTTGCATACGGTGCTCCCGCAGATGCACAAGATGACTACCTGCGCATGAGCGAGTCCACGGCGCTCGAGTGCTTGAACAAGTTCTGCCGAGCAGTGGTTGCAGTTTTTGGCCCAATATACCTGCGATCACCCAATGCGCAAGACACTGCTCGTCTCCTCGCAGAGAATGAAGCAAGAGGGTTTCCGGGGATGCTTGGCAGTATCGACTGCATGCACTGGGCATGGAAGAACTGCCCATTTGACTGGCAGGGGATGTACAAGGGAAAGGAGGGAGAGTGCTCGGTGGTTCTCGAGGCCGTGGCTTCGTACGATCTATGGATTTGGCATTCTTTCTTTGGTATGCCTGGAAGTCACAACGACATCAATGTCTTGCAGTGCTCGAATGTCTTTGCCGATCTTGTCGAAGGCCATGCCCCCCTGTGAACTATGAGATCAATGGACACCAGTATACAAAGGGGTACTATCTTGCAGATGGCATCTACCCGAAGTGGGCAACATTTGTGAAGAGCATCTCCAACCCTATCCCAGGAAGCGCAAACGGAGGCTTGCAGGAAGGATGTTGAGCGGGCATTTGGTGCGCTGCAATCTCGATTCGCTGTTGTCCGGTACCCATCTATGACTTGGTCGAAGTCTAACATGTGGGAGGTGATGCAGTGTTGTGTGATCTTGCACAACATGATCATTGAGAGTGAGCGGGATGACCCGGTGCCTGACAGTGAGGCAAGCACACCATACTACCGGCATGGCCCTCTTGCAGATGTTAATCACCAGGTGCCGGCATCATGGACAGACTTCCTCACCAAGCGACAGGAGATTCGACACGCTGCAACACATCATGCTCTGCAGGATGACGTGGTGCAGCATTTGTGGGCGCGAAAGGGGAATGGCAATGTTGAGGACGATGACTAGTGTTCTTTTTTAAAAAAAATTGTTGAACTATTTATTTGTGTGGCCAAACTCTATTTATTTGTGTGGCAAAACTCTATTTATTTGGTGGGATTTTTTTTGATTGCCCAAATTTGGCCGAGTCGCCACTGGGGGGGCGGCCTGGGTTCACGGCTGGGAAACGCGCCCCCCCCTCAGTTCCGAGAATAGCGCCGTTTCGCGCCGCGGCGCAAAAAAAGCGAGGGTTTTTGCGTCCTGGGGGGCACAACGACTGGAGATGCCCTAAGTAGTGTGACTTGCAAAAATGAAGGGAGGGAGTACCACTTGTTTAGGGAGAAAGAAACTCGAGAGTTTTCCTCGCTATGCGAATGGGCCAAAGGCCCAAAGGTGTACTTATTTGTCGTATATTTTTCATATAATTTATAATCGAGATCTTTAGTTCCGTGCCACTAAAAAAACTGAAGAAAATACCGATCACATCTATTTTGCCTGGCTTGATACTTCAAAACCGTGCTTATGGCATCATTATTGCTTCTCATAATCTCGTTCCTTGATTAGTAACGGGGAGAATGGCCGGTCTTGGAATACCTTGACAGATGCATGCATAATGTTCTGGCCAGCCTCGTGTCGACATCGGAAACTTGAGATCGGCATGTGCAGAAGTCCTGACGGTTCTTCGTTTCAGTGTGCCCCTGCCGTGCCAGGTTGTTTGGTCGACGGTAGTAATAAGACCGGCATCGATCCGGTTCCATTTGGCCATGTAAATAACTGGCGTCATTATTGTTGTAAAAAACAAAAACTGGCGCCCTTGGACCGCTCTTTTGCACTGCCCGGACATCGATTCAAACATTCCGGAGCGCATCGCCTTCGTAGCAGACCGCCAGAAGATGGTAAACGTAACAGGCACTTGTTGCTTCGGAAAGTTACCGGAGATGAGTATTGAAGCGAAGAGAAATGCAGTACTCGAAGCTGCTGAAGGATGTAGACGGTGTTCAGTCTTTTGCTCTCGCGTCAGGTTGGGTGCATGGTCTCCAACAGCACTCGCCAGAGCGGCATTACTCCTCCTCCTCCTCCTGCCTTGTGAAGGATCACAAAACAGAAGCCGGGCATGGCGACTGGCGAGTAGTTGACAGACAGTTTTACTAGTATGTAGCCAAGGGCATGGGTGGCGACTGACCGGGCTCTGGGCTCTGGCCGACTGGAAGGGTGGGGGGTTGGGTCGGGGACTGCCGGAGTGAATGAGGGAATCTTTGTCTGACGACGTCGACGCCACAGCTCTCTCTCTCGTCTACGCCTGCCTGCCCTGTGTAAATGTGGTGGCAGGCTAAAGTGACCATGCCCCATATTCTCTTCTCCCTGCTGCTGACACCTCATTTACTTCCCCTAGTTACTCCACCTTCGCAATCGTAAACTCCCAACTACCCCCCGTCGTGGTCATGCCAATTTTGCAGCACCTTTACATTCCTGACGGGACTTTGCTCCTTCAACAACTACGCCATGGCATATGGGTAATGGGTAATTCTACCCCCCACAAAAATACCTTATGCTATTAAGTTGAGCTTTTTTTTTAAGGATAGGACGCATCAGTTTCATAGAAGGAGAAAGCCAAGATGGCCGATTACAACGCGTTTTAGCACAAGCGACCAGAAACGCCACCCACTAGCTACCAACGGGACTATTCGCCAAACCTCCACTTATCTACTTGCTGAAGGCTACCTCTAAAAAGACCCGCCGAGGTCCACAGAGCTACCTCCGACTCGATCATCCTGAGTACCCTGAGAGCTGATGGTTGATGTCCTTCGAACAACACATTGTTCCGGTGCCTCCAGCAAACTAGGGTGATGGCCGTCCACAGGTCTTTCTGGTCGACCCCTCTTCGCCTTCGCCCCGGTAGCCAGCTGGCAAAAGCGTCATGCTGGCTAGGGATCCAGTTGTCTAGGCCCCACCCGTGAAGTATAAGCGTCCATACCTGTCTAGCTACCACACATCCCAACAGTAAGTGATCGATGTCCTCCCCCTGCTGGTCACAAAGGGGGCATGCCGTAGGGTGAGGGAGTCCTCTGCGGCTCAACCTATCTGTCGTCCAGCATCTGTTCCTAAGAGCCAACCAGAGAAAGAACTTGCATTTGTTGGGGCGCGGGATCGCCAAACCTGTTCCGTACCGGCTAGCCCTACTGATCCGGCAAACATGGCCCGGTAGGCCGATCTGGTCGAGAATCTGTTGTTTTGCTCCCAGGTCCAACACAGAACTCGTCCTCCACGCCCTCTTGGAGCACCACCTCTGATATGATGTCGGCCAGCTGCAGCAGTTCTCTCAGTTCCGTCTCATCTAAGTCCGGGGGGGGGGGGGGTTGTGTATCCAAGAGCCAACTGCCGGCAATGCCATCCCTTACCCGGCGGGAAGCCCTGACCCTCTTTGGGATTTTGTTCCACAGGTTGGGAGTGATGTGCCTCAGCCTTCCCTCCGGTAACCATCTATCTTCCCAAAAGAAGGTGGATGCCCCATCACCAATCCTCGAGGTTGTGCCCGCCTCTTTCTTTGGGAGCTGGAAATTAAATTCCCTCCACGGCTTCGAGACATCAGTCCTGCGAAGCCAAAGCCATCTAACCCTCAGGGCATGATTCATTTTACTGAGGTTTGGGATGCCAAGACCCCCTAGGTGCTTGGGCATGCAAGCCCTTTCCCACGCCACAAGGCAATGTCCACCGTGTGCCTCCTTTCTACCTTTCCATAGGAAGCCCCTGAGTATCTTGTCAATATCCACCAGTGTCTTGGCTGGGAGGTCCAGAGTCATCATCGCGAAGATAGGGACCGCAGCAAGAGTTGTTTTGACCAACTCCAGTCTCCCGCCTCTATTAAGGAGGTTCGCCCTCCAGCCCGGCAGATGGTTCGCCACACTATCCACGATATACTGGAGCTGGGATGCTGTTAGTTTCTTGAGCGAGAGTGGCAGGCCTAGGTTTCTCCTCTAATTCATCAGATGAGGTTTTGATTGCTACTCTCCTAGTCAGTGAACACATTTCCAGGATGCAACCACTGTTTAGGGGCTCGGCCCCAGCTGTTCATCGGCGTCGGAACGTGTCAAAGGGGGACGTGTCCAACTTTACAAAGACTACTTCCATTGCACAAACCCAATAAACCCTGCTAGTGTTTTCTAGTGACGCTTCCGAACGGAGGGAGTATCTAGAGAAGACTTTTTTTTGGGTAGATATACTCACTTGGGAGTCAACTATTTTTGAACGCAGAGACTAGCTGGAAGAGAATGTGAAATCTATATTGGCACCCGGGTGTATATGCACCCGGTAATTAAAAACCAAGATTTGAAATGTTGAAAAAAATCGAAGTAAAATGCATCGTCAGTTTATATGTTTCCAAAGTAGTTTCGTGAAAATTTTGACATTTTTTGTGGCTTGTGTAGATAAGAAAAAAAAAGTTTGTAAAAATCTTTATCTTAGCGTCAAATTTTTTACCTTTTTAAATAGGCCACAAAACAGTTGGTTTTCTGCGTAAGCGAATATTTTTTATGACATTTCAGTTATTTCTAAATACCGGGAGCCAAAACACCCCTATGCATAAAATGGATTTTGTCCATGCACAACCGATATAGTATATCTAGGTTCCAAAAAAAAAACCCCGGAGGTAGTACTAGTATCTCTGAGGGTTGGATTTGCATTTGGTTCTTGGATTTCGCAAGGAAGCTTCCCAGCGGTCGGGGCAAGCAGCGTGGAGCAGAAGGTGCGGCCAGTCGATGGGCAACCCATTTCTTGCGCCTGTCTCTACACTACTGGAAAATCCAACGCTGCCGAGTATCCCCATGTTTGCCGAGTGCAAAATCACGGGATACTCGGCGTAAACAACGAAAAGCCGAGAAGACAAACCAAACACTCGGCGTAAACGTAACACTCGGCGTATAACACGTTAGCCGAGTGTGGACACTCGGCGAAAACAATGCACTCGGCACTAAACAGTTTTGCCGTGTGTGCCCTGCATCCAACACTCGGCAACCAGGAGAATGTCGGCTTACACCCAAACTAACACTCGGCGAAGTACGAGCTCGGCAAAGAGGCAGGGCACGTGGCGTTTTCGTGGCTGCGGAACAGGGTTTTTCTATTTGCCGAGTGTCGCAGTTACGGGTACTCGGCGAAGAACAAGTTGTTTTTTTTCGCTGGATCTTTGCCGAGTGCCTTCGTTACGGGGACTCGGCGTATATATTGCCACCAAACATTCTGCTTCGCGCCACTTCTCCCCGCCCCCTATTTTGAAACTTTGCCGAGTGCCTTCTAGGAGATACTCGGCATACATATTGGCACCAAATATTTCGTTTCGCGCCAATGCTTCCCGCGCCCCGCTCTCCCCCCCCCCCCCCCCCCCCAGTTTAAACTTTGCCGAGTGCCTCTTGAAGGGATACTCGGCATATAGACGTCCAAATTTTCGCGCCAACTTCCCCCGCCCTGTTTGTCTGTTTGCCGAGTGTATTTGATGCTAATACTCGGCAAAGAAGTGAAAGAAGCACACAATCCGTGTGCACACATTGGATCCAACGGCTCACAATCACTTGAAAGATCCGACGGCTCGGAAGACCTCGAAGAAAACACACGATCCGTGTGCTTCTTCCCTCCATTTCTCACTATATAAACACACATTCATCTAGCTTGGTTAGCACATATCTACAACCCAGCATTCTTCCATTTCTTCGCGCCAACTCTTCCATGTCTTCCACCGTACCCACTATAACCTGCTCGGAGGCGGAGGAGCTCTGCGCCTCGAACTACCCCTGTCCTCCCGGGTACGGCGTCCCCGCCGGGTGGATGCTGAGCGCCGGAGGCGTGCCGGTCCCTCCCGTCCCTCGAGGTCTGGCGCGCCGGGCGGCCATCACGAACCACTACTACTTCGAGCTGACACCGGCGCAGCGGACGTATCCCCAATGGGATCCCAACTACCGCGCAGGTTGGGACGTCTTCTTCTTCAATCGGCGTGAGAGGGCGCTCGCAAGGTACGAGGGGGACGGCCCGCCTCCTTCGAACTTCAACGAGGCTGGTCGTCGGCTGTGGTGGCGCGGCCGGACTCTCCAGGGCGTCATGAACTACATAAGGAACGGCGATAACCCCCGCCTGCGCTACCCGCAGTCCAGGCGTGCTCCCCCATCCGACGACAGCGACGACGGCGGTGGCGACTTCGACGACTACGAGTACATGTATTATACGCCTAGGCAGGAGTATGACTAGACCTGAGCCACAAGATGGCTGGGACAAATGGTTTGTCCATGTATCCTAGAATGTTTAGATCCACTGTCGTGTATCCCTTTTCCTTGGAATTTCAATCTAGTCGTAAAATTCAAAAATAATCGTAGTGGTGTGTGTTCAAGTGTCATGTTAGGGCATCTCCAGCCGTCCCCCCAGAGCCCCCCCAAGGGGCTTTTTTCGCGGCGGAAGCGGCGAATAGCGCCGCTTCTTCACCACTCGGCCCCCCCAGAGGCCCAGCCAGGCTATAAAAACGGTGCCCGCGCCCTCCCCGTACGCACATTCTCGACTCCTCCTCGCCGTTCTTTCTCCACCTTCGAACCCCGCCGCAATGGAGAACCTCTGGGAGGCGTGGCCCGAGAGCGACGACGACGAGCTGCAGCCAGCGCAGCGAGCTGCACCGGAGCCGCAGGTGGTGGCGCCGGAGCCGGTGGCGCCGGAGCAGCCACCTGAGTACGACGAGGCGCGCGAAGCACGGCGGGCTGCCCGCCACTGGAGGCGCGAGGTGAGGAGGCAGCCGGTGTGGCCCGAGCAGCACGCCGGGCTGCACTCGTTCGAGACCTCGCAGAACGAGGACGCGTACCGCGAGGTGCGCGGCGTCCTCGAGCAGGCCGCGGCGGCGGCGGAGGCAGCCGCCGTTCGTGCCTCCCTGGAGACGCACCAGCGGGAGGAGGCGGCGCGAGCGGTGCGCCGCCAGATGGCCCGGCGGGCTGCCTCCGTCGAGCAGGAGGGCGTCATCGCCCTCTACGAGGCGCAGCGGCAGGCGGCGCTGCAGAGTGAGCGGCGGCGCAACCGCCCGCCCTCTGAGGAGGCGCAGCTGCACCGGCTGCGCCTGCAGGCCCGAGCGGAGCGGGCGGAGCAGCGCCGTCTCGCCGCGGCGAGCCAGGACGGAACTGGACCCTCCAACCAGCACCGCCAGGACGAAGACGACGAAGCGTAGACGTAGGCGTAGTCATCGCGTAGTATCCGCTGTTTTTAGTTTAAATTTATCGTTTTAGCTTTAAATTCGCGCCGAATATGTACGCAGTTTCAAATTTCAATAAAATTTCGACTAGTTTTTCAACTGCGTTTGTTTAGGGAGTTTCGGGGTGTGAACAGTCCTGGAACCCGCGAGAGAGAATCCGACGTCGGTGAGGCCCCGGCAAAGAGAGTGATTTTATCTAGCCCTCTCCGTGAGATACACTAGCCCCGGTGTAGAAAAAGACGGAACCGGCGTCTAGCCCCCTCTGCGTGAGCCGGAAGTGGGTAGCAAAGTGGAACTAGTTGCTTGGTTGTGTCATGTTAGGCCCAAGGAACACCCTTGACAATGGTAGGGCCCACCTACTTGCAAGATTCCCCCCCGTTACGTCAGATCCGGGAGTTTCGGGGTGTGAGCAGTCCTGGAACCCGCGAGAGAGAATCCGACGTCGGTGAGGCCCCGGCACAGAGAGTGATGCTATCTTTGGCACCCAACACCCATGATACAACCTAACACACATGGCATGTCAAATAATTGGTTTAGGTGGGATCCCGACGCTCCGGATCCCCTCTACGTGAGATACACTAGCCCCGGTGTAGAAAAAGACGGAACCGGCGTCTAGCCCCCTCTGCGTGAGCCGGAAGTGGGTAGCAAAGTGGAACTAGTTGCTTGGTTGTGTCATGTTAGGCCCAAGGAACACCCTTGACAATGGTAGGGCCCACCTACTTGCAAGATTCCCCCCCCGTTACGTCCGATCCGGGAGTTTCGGGGTGTGAGCAGTCCTGGAACCCGCGAGAGAGAATCCGACGTCGGTGAGGCCCCGGCACAGAGAGTGATGGTATCTTTGGCACCCAACACCCATGATACAACCTAACACAAATGGCATGGCAAAGCATTGGTTTAGGTGGGATCCCGACGCTCCGGATCCCCTCTCCGGAGATACACTAGCCCCGGTGTAGAAAAAGACGGAACCGGCGTCTAGCCCCCTCTGCGTGAGCCGGAAGTGGGTAGCAAAGTGGAACTAGTTGCTTGGTTGTGTCATGTTAGGCCCAAGGAACACCCTTGACAATGGTAGGGCCCACCTACTTGCAAGATTCCCCCCGTTACGTCAGATCCGGGAGTTTCGGGGTGTGAGCAGTCCTGGAACCCGCGAGAGAGAATCCGACGTCGGTGAGGCCCCGGCACAGAGAGTGATGCTATCTTTGGCACCCAACACCCATGATACAATCTAACACACATGGCATGGCAAAGCATTGGTTTAGGTGGGATCCCGACGCTCCGGATCCCCTCTACGTGAGATACACTAGCCCCGGTGTAGAAAAAGACGGAACCGGCGTCTAGCCCCCTCTGCGTGAGCCGGAAGTGGGTAGCAAAGTGGAACTAGTTGCTTGGTTGTGTCATGTTAGGCCCAAGGAACACCCTTGACAATGGTAGGGCCCACCTACTTGCAAGATTCCCCCCGTTACGTCAGATCCGGGAGTTTCGTGGTGTGAGCAGTCCTGGAACCCGCGAGAGAGAATCCGACGTCGGTGAGGCCTCGGCAAAGAGAGTGATGGTATCTTTGGCACCCAACACCCATGATACAATCTAACACACATGGCATGGCAAAGCATTGGTTTAGGTGGGATCCCGACGCTCCGGATCCCCTCTACGTGAGATACACTAGCCCCGGTGTAGAAAAAGACGGAACCGGCGTCTAGCCCCCTCTGCGTGAGCCGGAAGTGGGTAGCAAAGTGGAACTAGTTGCTTGGTTGTGTCATGTTAGGCCCAAGGAACACCCTTGACAATGGTAGGGCCCACCTACTTGCAAGATTCCCCCCCGTTACGTCAGATCCGGGAGCTTCGGGGTGTGAGCAGTCCTGGAACCCGCGAGAGAGAATCCGACGTCGGTGAGGCCTCGGCACAGAGAGTGATGGTATCTTTGGCACCCAACACCCATGATACAATCTAACACACATGGAATGGCAAAGCATTGGTTTAGGTGGGATCCCGACGCTCCGGATCCCCTCTCCGGAGATACACTAGCCCCGGTGTAGAAAAAGACGGAACCGGCGTCTAGCCCCCTCTGCGTGAGCCGGAAGTGGGTAGCAAAGTGGAACTAGTTGCTTGGTTGTGTCATGTTAGGCCCAAGGAACACCCTTGACAATGGTAGGGCCCACCTACTTGCAAGATTCCCCCCGTTACGTCAGATCCGGGAGTTTCGGGGTGTGAGCAGTCCTGGAACCCGGAAGAGAGAATCCGACGTCGGTGAGGCCCCGGCACAGAGAGTGATGCTATCTTTGGCACCCAACACCCATGATACAACCTAACACAAATGGCATGGCAAAGCATTGGTTTAGGTGGGATCCCGACGCTCCGGATCCCCTCTCCGGAGATACACTAGCCCCGGTGTAGAAAAAGACGGAACCGGCGTCTAGCCCCCTCTGCGTGAGCCGGAAGTGGGTAGCAAAGTGGAACTAGTTGCTTGGTTGTGTCATGTTAGGCCCAAGGAACACCCTTGACAATGGTAGGGCCCACCTACTTGCAAGATTCCCCCCGTTACGTCAGATCCGGGAGTTTCGTGGTGTGAGCAGTCCTGGAACCCGCGAGAGAGAATCCGACGTCGGTGAGGCCTCGGCACAGAGAGTGATGGTATCTTTGGCACCCAACACCCATGATACAATCTAACACACATGGCATGGCAAAGCATTGGTTTAGGTGGGATCCCGACGCTCCGGATCCCCTCTACGTGAGATACACTAGCCCCGGTGTAGAAAAAGACGGAACCGGCGTCTAGCCCCCTCTGCGTGAGCCGGAAGTGGGTAGCAAAGTGGAACTAGTTGCTTGGTTGTGTCATGTTAGGCCCAAGGAACACCCTTGACAATGGTAGGGCCCACCTACTTGCAAGATTCCCCCCCGTTACGTCAGATCCGGGAGCTTCGGGGTGTGAGCAGTCCTGGAACCCGCGAGAGAGAATCCGACGTCGGTGAGGCCCCGGCACAGAGAGTGATGCTATCTTTGGCACCCAACACCCATGATACAATCTAACACACATGGCATGGCAAAGCATTGGTTTAGGTGGGATCCCGACGCTCCGGATCCCCTCTCCGGAGATACACTAGCCCCGGTGTAGAAAAAGACGGAACCGGCGTCTAGCCCCCTCTGCGTGAGCCGGAAGTGGGTAGCAAAGTGGAACTAGTTGCTTGGTTGTGTCATGTTAGGCCCAAGGAACACCCTTGACAATGGTAGGGCCCACCTACTTGCAAGATTCCCCCCGTTACGTCAGATCCGGGAGTTTCGGGGTGTGAGCAGTCCTGGAACCCGCGAGAGAGAATCCGACGTCGGTGAGGCCCCGGCACAGAGAGTGATGGTATCTTTGGCACCCAACACCCATGATACAACCTAACACAAATGGCATGGCAAAGCATTGGTTTAGGTGGGATCCCGACGCTCCGGATCCCCTCTCCGGAGATACACTAGCCCCGGTGTAGAAAAAGACGGAACCGGCGTCTAGCCCCCTCTGCGTGAGCCGGAAGTGGGTAGCAAAGTGGAACTAGTTGCTTGGTTGTGTCATGTTAGGCCCAAGGAACACCCTTGACAATGGTAGGGCCCACCTACTTGCAAGATTCCCCCCGTTACGTCAGATCCGGGAGTTTCGGGGTGTGAGCAGTCCTGGAACCCGCGAGAGAGAATCCGACGTCGGTGAGGCCCCGGCACAGAGAGTGATGCTATCTTTGGCACCCAACACCCATGATACAATCTAACACACATGGCATGGAAAAGCATTGGTTTAGGTGGGATCCCGACGCTCCGGATCCCCTCTACGTGAGATACACTAGCCCCGGTGTAGAAAAAGACGGAACCGGCGTCTAGCCCCCTCTGCGTGAGCCGGAAGTGGGTAGCAAAGTGGAACTAGTTGCTTGGTTGTGTCATGTTAGGCCCAAGGAACACCCTTGACAATGGTAGGGCCCACCTACTTGCAAGATTCCCCCCCGTTACGTCAGATCCGGGAGCTTCGGGGTGTGAGCAGTCCTGGAACCCGCGAGAGAGAATCCGACGTCGGTGAGGCCCCGGCACAGAGAGTGATGCTATCTTTGGCACCCAACACCCATGATACAACCTAACACAAATGGCATGGCAAAGCATTGGTTTAGGTGGGATCCCGACGCTCCGGATCCCCTCTCCGGAGATACACTAGCCCCGGTGTAGAAAAAGACGGAACCGGCGTCTAGCCCCCTCTGCGTGAGCCGGAAGTGGGTAGCAAAGTGGAACTAGTTGCTTGGTTGTGTCATGTTAGGCCCAAGGAACACCCTTGACAATGGTAGGGCCCACCTACTTGCAAGATTCCCCCCGTTACGTCCGATCCGGGAGTTTCGGGGTGTGAGCAGTCCTGGAACCCGCGAGAGAGAATCCGACGTCGGTGAGGCCCCAACATAGAGAGTGATGCTATCTTTGGCACCCAACACCCATGATACAACCTAACACACATGGCATGTCAAATAATTGGTTTAGGTGGGATCCCGACGCTCCGGATCCCCTCTACGTGAGATACACTAGCCCCGGTGTAGAAAAAGACGGAACCGGCGTCTAGCCCCCTCTGCGTGAGCCGGAAGTGGGTAGCAAAGTGGAACTAGTTGCTTGGTTGTGTCATGTTAGGCCCAAGGAACACCCTTGACAATGGTAGGGCCCACCTACTTGCAAGATTCCCCCCCCGTTACGTCCGATCCGGGAGTTTCGGGGTGTGAGCAGTCCTGGAACCCGCGAGAGAGAATCCGACGTCGGTGAGGCCCCAACATAGAGAGTGATGCTATCTTTGGCACCCAACACCCATGATACAACCTAACACACATGGCATGTCAAATAATTGGTTTAGGTGGGATCCCGACGCTCCGGATCCCCTCTACGTGAGATACACTAGCCCCGGTGTAGAAAAAGACGGAACCGGCGTCTAGCCCCCTCTGCGTGAGCCGGAAGTGGGTAGCAAAGTGGAACTAGTTGCTTGGTTGTGTCATGTTAGGCCCAAGGAACACCCTTGACAATGGTAGGGCCCACCTACTTGCAAGATTCCCCCCGTTACGTCAGATCCGGGAGTTTCGTGGTGTGAGCAGTCCTGGAACCCGCGAGAGAGAATCCGACGTCGGTGAGGCCTCGGCACAGAGAGTGATGGTATCTTTGGCACCCAACACCCATGATACAATCTAACACACATGGCATGGCAAAGCATTGGTTTAGGTGGGATCCCGACGCTCCGGATCCCCTCTACGTGAGATACACTAGCCCCGGTGTAGAAAAAGACGGAACCGGCGTCTAGCCCCCTCTGCGTGAGCCGGAAGTGGGTAGCAAAGTGGAACTAGTTGCTTGGTTGTGTCATGTTAGGCCCAAGGAACACCCTTGACAATGGTAGGGCCCACCTACTTGCAAGATTCCCCCCCGTTACGTCAGATCCGGGAGCTTCGGGGTGTGAGCAGTCCTGGAACCCGCGAGAGAGAATCCGACGTCGGTGAGGCCCCGGCACAGAGAGTGATGGTATCTTTGGCACCCAACACCCATGATACAATCTAACACACATGGCATGGCAAAGCATTGGTTTAGGTGGGATCCCGACGCTCCGGATCCCCTCTACGTGAGATACACTAGCCCCGGTGTAGAAAAAGACGGAACCGGCGTCTAGCCCCCTCTGCGTGAGCCGGAAGTGGGTAGCAAAGTGGAACTAGTTGCTTGGTTGTGTCATGTTAGGCCCAAGGAACACCCTTGACAATGGTAGGGCCCACCTACTTGCAAGATTCCCCCCGTTACGTCAGATCCGGGAGTTTCGGGGTGTGAGCAGTCCTGGAACCCGCGAGAGAGAATCCGACGTCGGTGAGGCCTCGGCAAAGAGAGTGATGGTATCTTTGGCACCCAACACCCATGATACAATCTAACACACATGGCATGGCAAAGCATTGGTTTAGGTGGGATCCCGACGCTCCGGATCCCCTCTACGTGAGATACACTAGCCCCGGTGTAGAAAAAGACGGAACCGGCGTCTAGCCCCCTCTGCGTGAGCCGGAAGTGGGTAGCAAAGTGGAACTAGTTGCTTGGTTGTGTCATGTTAGGCCCAAGGAACACCCTTGACAATGGTAGGGCCCACCTACTTGCAAGATTCCCCCCCGTTACGTCAGATCCGGGAGTTTCGGGGTGTGAGCAGTCCTGGAACCCGCGAGAGAGAATCCGACGTCGGTGAGGCCCCGGCACAGAGAGTGATGGTATCTTTGGCACCCAACACCCATGATACAATCTAACACACATGGAATGGCAAAGCATTGGTTTAGGTGGGATCCCGACGCTCCGGATCCCCTCTCCGGAGATACACTAGCCCCGGTGTAGAAAAAGACGGAACCGGCGTCTAGCCCCCTCTGCGTGAGCCGGAAGTGGGTAGCAAAGTGGAACTAGTTGCTTGGTTGTGTCATGTTAGGCCCAAGGAACACCCTTGACAATGGTAGGGCCCACCTACTTGCAAGATTCCCCCCGTTACGTCAGATCCGGGAGTTTCGGGGTGTGAGCAGTCCTGGAACCCGGAAGAGAGAATCCGACGTCGGTGAGGCCCCGGCACAGAGAGTGATGCTATCTTTGGCACCCAACACCCATGATACAACCTAACACAAATGGCATGGCAAAGCATTGGTTTAGGTGGGATCCCGACGCTCCGGATCCCCTCTCCGGAGATACACTAGCCCCGGTGTAGAAAAAGACGGAACCGGCGTCTAGCCCCCTCTGCGTGAGCCGGAAGTGGGTAGCAAAGTGGAACTAGTTGCTTGGTTGTGTCATGTTAGGCCCAAGGAACACCCTTGACAATGGTAGGGCCCACCTACTTGCAAGATTCCCCCCGTTACGTCAGATCCGGGAGTTTCGTGGTGTGAGCAGTCCTGGAACCCGCGAGAGAGAATCCGACGTCGGTGAGGCCTCGGCACAGAGAGTGATGGTATCTTTGGCACCCAACACCCATGATACAATCTAACACACATGGCATGGCAAAGCATTGGTTTAGGTGGGATCCCGACGCTCCGGATCCCCTCTACGTGAGATACACTAGCCCCGGTGTAGAAAAAGACGGAACCGGCGTCTAGCCCCCTCTGCGTGAGCCGGAAGTGGGTAGCAAAGTGGAACTAGTTGCTTGGTTGTGTCATGTTAGGCCCAAGGAACACCCTTGACAATGGTAGGGCCCACCTACTTGCAAGATTCCCCCCCGTTACGTCAGATCCGGGAGCTTCGGGGTGTGAGCAGTCCTGGAACCCGCGAGAGAGAATCCGACGTCGGTGAGGCCCCGGCACAGAGAGTGATGCTATCTTTGGCACCCAACACCCATGATACAATCTAACACACATGGCATGGCAAAGCATTGGTTTAGGTGGGATCCCGACGCTCCGGATCCCCTCTCCGGAGATACACTAGCCCCGGTGTAGAAAAAGACGGAACCGGCGTCTAGCCCCCTCTGCGTGAGCCGGAAGTGGGTAGCAAAGTGGAACTAGTTGCTTGGTTGTGTCATGTTAGGCCCAAGGAACACCCTTGACAATGGTAGGGCCCACCTACTTGCAAGATTCCCCCCGTTACGTCAGATCCGGGAGTTTCGGGGTGTGAGCAGTCCTGGAACCCGCGAGAGAGAATCCGACGTCGGTGAGGCCCCGGCACAGAGAGTGATGGTATCTTTGGCACCCAACACCCATGATACAACCTAACACAAATGGCATGGCAAAGCATTGGTTTAGGTGGGATCCCGACGCTCCGGATCCCCTCTCCGGAGATACACTAGCCCCGGTGTAGAAAAAGACGGAACCGGCGTCTAGCCCCCTCTGCGTGAGCCGGAAGTGGGTAGCAAAGTGGAACTAGTTGCTTGGTTGTGTCATGTTAGGCCCAAGGAACACCCTTGACAATGGTAGGGCCCACCTACTTGCAAGATTCCCCCCGTTACGTCAGATCCGGGAGTTTCGGGGTGTGAGCAGTCCTGGAACCCGCGAGAGAGAATCCGACGTCGGTGAGGCCCCGGCACAGAGAGTGATGCTATCTTTGGCACCCAACACCCATGATACAATCTAACACACATGGCATGGAAAAGCATTGGTTTAGGTGGGATCCCGACGCTCCGGATCCCCTCTACGTGAGATACACTAGCCCCGGTGTAGAAAAAGACGGAACCGGCGTCTAGCCCCCTCTGCGTGAGCCGGAAGTGGGTAGCAAAGTGGAACTAGTTGCTTGGTTGTGTCATGTTAGGCCCAAGGAACACCCTTGACAATGGTAGGGCCCACCTACTTGCAAGATTCCCCCCGTTACGTCCGATCCGGGAGTTTCGGGGTGTGAGCAGTCCTGGAACCCGCGAGAGAGAATCCGACGTCGGTGAGGCCCCAACATAGAGAGTGATGCTATCTTTGGCACCCAACACCCATGATACAACCTAACACACATGGCATGTCAAATAATTGGTTTAGGTGGGATCCCGACGCTCCGGATCCCCTCTACGTGAGATACACTAGCCCCGGTGTAGAAAAAGACGGAACCGGCGTCTAGCCCCCTCTGCGTGAGCCGGAAGTGGGTAGCAAAGTGGAACTAGTTGCTTGGTTGTGTCATGTTAGGCCCAAGGAACACCCTTGACAATGGTAGGGCCCACCTACTTGCAAGATTCCCCCCGTTACGTCAGATCCGGGAGTTTCGGGGTGTGAGCAGTCCTGGAACCCGCGAGAGAGAATCCGACGTCGGTGAGGCCCCGGCACAGAGAGTGATGCTATCTTTGGCACCCAACACCCATGATACAATCTAACACACATGGCATGGAAAAGCATTGGTTTAGGTGGGATCCCGACGCTCCGGATCCCCTCTACGTGAGAT